>OMLM01001599.1:16707-40296 GCA_900302695.1 Helostoma temminkii | reverse complement strand
GGAACATGATAGTTGGATGGTTGATTCATTCAGACTAACATATTCATCCTGCTGCAGCCAGGTTTCTGTAAGACAGAATAAATCAGGCTGATGGTCACTTATCAAGTCATTTACTAACAAGGATTTAGACGAGAGAGATCTGATATTTACTACTGAATACTGTATACTGTATTTAATACCACATTTTATTGTTCAAGTATTCATAAGAACATTTGAATCAAACAAAGACAGTAATTTATTTGTGTTTTTTGAAGCCTAAGTTTCTGCTATTTCTTCACCACAAAGTATGAAGATGATGAATGAAATTACTCTGGGACTGCATTAAGAACTTTAAGAATAACTTAATAATAAGTGAAATATGCACAACATTAACATTGTGTTTATTATTTACAATACTGAAACAAACACTTCAGCTGAGGATGTGTAGGGTAACGCTCAGAAGCTGCAAATAGCAAGAATCAAAACCACCCACAGCAGTTTTCTTGCAGGTAAACACACTAATCACCCATTACTATAGACTAGCAACCACAACTGAATCACCGTCATCATTGAACAAATCAGAAGCTTTTAGCAGTGGAGTGCCTCTCACCACTGATTGAGAGCTTTGTTGTCTGTTCTGTTGTGATTCAGAGTATGTTACTCAACAACAATCACACCCTGATAACTCTATTGTGGTGTAAGTAACAGACGGCTGAGCTATTACTGTTATGGATAATTGTGCACGTTTTTGTTCACAGTATTGGAAAGTGTTTCCCTTTTGTGTGCATTGCTTGTGCAGGTAGTTTTACTGAACAGAAGTGTGTAGTGAATTGTCAAATGTAAGCTGAAACAGCAGCAGGCTGAATGTTCTGCTCAGCTGAAGAAAGTCACAACAACTGATATGTTCACTTGCAAACATAGATCATTTGATGTGTCTGGATTGGCTCTTGCTTGGCTAAAATCCTATTTATCTGAAAGAACACAGTTTGTCTCTTATAACAATGTCACAACGGCACTTGCTGTTGTGAAATATGGAGTACTGCAGAGATCTGTACTTGGCCCTCTTCTCTTCTTTCTTTGTATTTCAATGATAGACCAAATCATACACAGTTATGGAATTAATTTCCAAGGAGCTGTACGTCCCTATGAGCGCTGATGGTCCTTCTGAGATTACTAAACTGAAGTCTTGTCTGCTTTCTTTGAAAAGCTGGATGTCACATAATTTTCTACTCCTAAATTCAAAGAAAACGGAAATGCTTGTTATCGGCAAAGCACAACACCGTCATCAGTTTGATCAGTTAACCATAACTTTTGATAACTGTGTGATTTCTCAGAGCTTGACTGCCAAAAACCTAGGAGTTACATTTGACTTGTCTTTTGAGCATCACATCAAAGATATCTCAAAGACTGAGTTTTTTTCATCTACGTAACTCTGCTAAAATTTGATCTTTTTGGTCTGTAGCAGATGCAGAAATTTGAATTCATGCTTTTGTGTCATCTAGACTGTGTGAATGTTCTGTTTTTAGGATTGCCGCGAGCTTGTTTCTGTTCATCATTGTTATTGTTCTGCTGTGCTTTTCCCATCTTCTCTTCTTTTATCTCTATACTTTTTACTCACCTCAACTGGTCAAGGCAATTGCCCCTCCACCCTGACCCTGGTTCTTCTGTTAAAGTTTTTACTTTCCACTGTTGCCCAGTGCCTAACCTTAATTTGACCTTAATATGTGAAGTGCCTTGAAATGACTTAATATTGTGAATAAGTACTAAGTGAATTGAAAATGTAAAAATGCATCTGATTCTTTATGCTGCAGTGTCTTAAATGTTTTAAATATTATGGTTCTATAGAAATAAACTGAAAATTTAGTTGCATGTGTTTAGGGAAAGAAACGGGATGGGCTGCAACTACTTGTAGCATAACAAAACATTTCTTTAAAATGAATGTACTGTACATTTACATTTAGTCATTTGGCAGACGCTTTTATCCAAAGCGACAAGTGAGGTACAAAGCAGCAAAAATCTAAGTTGAGGAGAAAAACTTTAAACCAAAGCTCTATCAGAACAAGGGTGTCCGTTTCATTACATGTAAGCCCAAGAAGAATTTTTTGTTGTTGTTGTTTTTGGATTAAAGTGCATTTTAAATGCATAGAAATTTACGAAAAAGTTCTGTCTTCTGCAGTTTCCTGAATATTGGGAGTGAGGTTGCTTACTATGCAGAGTTCGGTAGCTCATTCCACCATTGTGGGACCACAGAGCTGAAGAGCTTTGCAATAGATTTTTTGTTTTGTGACGGGACCACCAGGGCAGGAGAGATTGTATACCTGAATGAGGGTGTTGAGGTAGACAGGTGCAGTTGAATTGACCACTCTGTAGGCCAGAGTCAGAGCTTTGAACCTGATGCAGCAGCTACAGGAAGCCAGTGCAGAGATCTGAGCAGTGGGGTGACCTATGTTCTTTTTGGTTGATTAAAAATAAGAGGTGCTGCTGTGTTTTGTATCATGTGGAGGGGTTTGATGTTTGATGTGCATGCTGGTAATCCCGTCAACAGGGCATTGCAATAATCGAGACGAGATATGACCAGCGCCTGCACAATCAATTGGGATGTATATTCAGAAAGGTGAGGTCTGATCGTTCTGATGTTGTAGAGGGCAAATCTGCCCTAGAGACAGAGGAGATGTGGTCTGTAAAGCTCAGTTGGTCGTCAATGATGACCCCCAGTTTTCTGGCAGACTTAGTGGGAACAATCACTGAAGACTCGATGTTGATGCTGATGTTGTGGTGTATTGATGGTCCAGCAGGGAAGAGTAGAAGTTCTGTCTTGGAGAGGTTGAGTTGAAGATGTTTTTCCCTCATCCAAGCGGAGATGTCAGACAGACAGGCAGTGATGCTTGATGAGACGGTTGAGTCATCTGGTGGAAAGGACAGAAAGAGCTGTTTGTTGTCAAAGTAGCAATGAGCTATTGCAAATGAGCTACATACATTCATATTTAATGCGTTAATAAAATGTAAGCAGAAATTGCATTTCTTCTCACAAAATATCCTGTTTTCTGTTCTGCCAAAATATCAACAAGAGCATTCAACTACAGCATTGTTAAACATTTTATCATTTGAACAATACTACGAATATTGTCTAACCTTAACCAAAGCACCTTTGTTGCCTAAACCCAGCCGCACCTGGGACTGCAGTCAAACTCGAGTCTGTGATGTGTGTGTGGTATATGTCCAACCATCAGTCAACACAACAATGAATCAAAGAAAATGAGCATCTTAGCTAACAAAATGGAATGATTACAACAGAATTGGTTTTCCAACACAATTTAACTGTAAACATGACACATGCTGAAATGTGGGGGTGCCACAGCAACTACACAGAGTGTGTGGCTGCTAACAATCTAGTTATCGTGCCTATAAAACACATCATCCTGAACGCAGCACGACTTCACTGCAGATTGTGAGCTGTGCAAAAACATTTAGGCTAATGTTTTTATTTACATGGTGAAAGGGACATGATGGACGCTAATTAGACAAGTACAGAATAGTGTAGTGAGGCAAATTTAGCCCAAAATAAGCAGCTCACTTTACAAAAGTCCTAAAATCTGCAGCCTGTGACAGAATATATTTATAAGCCATTCAGCAGTAAAATAAGCCTAAAGTTGCTTATGATAAGCTGACTCATGTGCCATTCTCGTGACTTACTTCACATTTGTGCTTGATTCATTAAAAGAAACATAAATTTGATTTTTTTTGCCACAAAATTATTTTTATGTTTGTACTTCGGTTAAACAGGAACATAATTTTCAATGTTTGGAAAGAGTGAACTGATTCATGATTTCTGCTTGTAGCCAGCATTTCTGGCTGCTGTCTTGAGTGTGTGTTTCTTTTATATGCATGAGACCTGGGCGAAAAATGTCCTGCTGCTTTTCTTTGTCCCGTTGCTAATCTAACCTTGCTATATGAGACATTAGACATACAGTAACCATAAATTTCTTACTGTTTTTGTTAAGTTAATATGAGAAATTCCACTTTTCAATACCTTAAATGATGAATAAAAGGGCTGAGATACTTCAGAATGCATTTTTTATGTATGTATAACGCGAGTTTCTGTGTTAATGTATTAATGAAATGTGGGGAAAGTAAAATAAAGGAGTGAACAAAAAGGCAGATTTAAACAGACATTATACAAAAATCTAAAATATTTGTTTTTGAAAATTGATGAAAGAAATTGATACAGTTAAACCTGAAAAGCAACAAAGGTGCCATGGATCAAAGGTGCCACGGCTCATTGCCACAATTATTGTTATTAGGCATGGAAATATGATAAATTAATTTCTGGCCCATTTTGTTTTATATTTTATGTAACAGGTGAACATTCCTGGCGTAGAAAATCAGCTCAGAAGGTGAGTCATTTCATTCTGCTTCAGTGTTTTAAGTCCTTTTGTAGAAAAAGATGCTGAATTAGTTAAAGCAGGAAACAAAACGAACACCCTCGCCCTGCAGGCTGCCAGAACATTCCTCTGCTGAGCCTTTGCTTGTTGAGACTCTCAATCAGTTCTGGCACGGAGACGTTGCACATATTGGAGTAGGCTGATTGGCTTTCACGTCTTGGCGGTGGAAGAAAAAAAAGGGGAATGGTTAGTGATTAAATTCACTGGCAGCCTGGGCAACACAAGACAACACAACACACATACTCGTCTGTATTTATATTGTTGGACGTTAATCCTGTTAATGAAAAATGTGCTGTTTTTCACAGCCACTGGCATGGAGAGCGCCAACCCTCTCTTGTGGGAAGGGAGGTGGGATGAGCGCTCATCCGCCAAAATAATAGAGACATTAATAAGAAAAGAATGTTGCAATCAATTGAAATTATACTCTGGACACAAAGGTGTAGGATGCCTGTCGCCTGCCGCCAGTGCTCCTGAACAATGAACCTGTTACTCCTGAGGTGATGCTCTAGTGTCAGGAGAAAATTCTGAGATCTGTTAGCTTGTTCTCCTGCACAAATGCAGTGATCCAGCACTCTTGTTCCAACTGTACAAAAACCTCAAATCACACACACACACACACACACCGCACATCATTCCTCACCAACAAAGCAGTGACTTTTCTAGACTGTGGCTGTGTTTGCATTTGAGCTCATTCCTGAGCTACAGTTCTGCCAGTTTTTGACACTCCATTCAGTTTTTCATAATGAAACTGCACTCAAAGAAAAATGTTTATGTCTTTGTGTTGTATTTTAAGGTGTAAAGTACTTCAGCGTTGGAAGCGAAAAACTGCCAGTCAAAGATAAAGGATGAGGAGAGATTTAGGCAAAGTTCCTTTGTAAGAGAAGATACAAACAAGCAGATTTTAGCACACAGCAACAGCTAGCCTGCTCCCAGAAGAGAGGTGGAAAATTCTCCGGATGCATAAAATCAATGAGAAGCTGATGAAATGGAGAGGCAGAGCTGGAACAAAGAGCTGAGGACTTTATATATGAAGATACTGGTCCACAGTGTGATTTAGGGCGTTTTCACCTTAGTGTTTGCTTTGGTCCACATTATTTGAGAAATGTGTAAGCTTGTAGCATTCTCACCTTGGTTTGGATTCTTTTCACACAGAGAAAAATCCAGGTGCATCACGCGAAAGCATCCTCTCCACTTATTGGTCAGATGTGTCTGGCATGGGAACAAAAAGGTAAATACAGGAAGAAGATCCTGTATTGTGGACTTCTGCTGTTGCTCCTGTTCCTGTGACATGGGAAAGATACTCTTACAATGTAAGTCATTATATACGAATTGGTCATTCTTGTTACATTGCAAGTCCTCACGACTCCATGTTTGTCTGCGATTCATCCTGCATCATGTTTTAGACGAACAAAAGAAATTTAGATCTACACATTAAGCACTGCCCACAGATCATGTGATTTATAGCTTTTGATTCTGTTTTGGTTCGCTGCACTCTTCCACCAGGACCGCACCGGAGTTTGCTAAATGATTCAGACTAATTGTTTTGGGGAATCTCAGTGTGGGAAAAAAGGGAAAACAAACTTGAGTTAGATTTAAATTAACAAAACCCTGTACCATTTAAAACCTCTAAAGGTAACTCTATACTAAGGTCGTGGAAATCCAGCAAAAACCTTACTGAAATACAGTAAAATGCACGGTGACCCAGGTCACATTTACCTAAAAGCTAGAAAAGGCTCTGAGCTAAAAGGCAGATTTTCTCTGCTCAAACTGTTAAAAGTTTCAAGAAGTTAGTTAGAATTATCCAGTATTTCACAACAAAAAATACCTCTAATTAACCTTTTCAAAAAGGCTGCAACTAATCTGTCGATTGTTTGGTTCATGTTTGTTCTACCATATAATGGTGAAAAATATTTCTGATGCTAAATAACTGAAACCCAAAGATACCCAGATCACAAAAAAGCTTAAAAATTACATTTACCCAAACTTGTGTAAGTAAAATTAAAGCTACATTTACATTTTGTCATTTGACTGATTATTAAAAACCATTTTCAAGCAAAGGGCACATACACAGTATAAATTAGTAACTTGGACATTTAAAGACACACGTGCCCAGGAGAACTTAACTAACCTGCACATTGTGAAGAGCCTTTCTACCAACTGAAGCACAGCCACCCCTGCCATTCCCAGCCAACAGCTAAAATATACTGAATGTGACATACAAGTGACCTGCTTTATGTGTCTTTTGGGCATCAGAGTTGCTAGTGCTTGAACCATCAGATTTCCACTTGTGGAATTACCATTTGAGGTAATGGCATGCAGCACATCCAGATCATTTTGGCCGGGATAAATGTACTGTAAAATGTTTAATATCAGTGCAACCCAGACGGGACTCGGAGCAGTGACAAATATCCTTCTCTGAAGTTTCATCAAAATCTGATCAGCAGCATCCGGGAGATTGTGTGTGACAGACGGAGAAATGGGGGGATGGACGAGTGCCGACCCTCAGTCCCACTGCGGGGGGCAACAGTGGTACCAACGGCTAATTAATCAAATTATATGACAGATGGTGTGGAGGAACTATTTCCCCCACAGGATGCTTTTAGATGAGCCACCGGCCTCGTGGTGAAACTGAGCGTCAGCACTTGACTGAAGTCCTTTCATTCTGTCCAATAAGAGAGGGAAGGTTTGAAGAGGGAAAGGGGCCAGTATTAGTGAAGAATTGGAAGAGAGAAAGAAGAAAAGAAGGATGGAAAAATATTGCTCTTTTCCTTTGGACGTGATACGATCGCAGTCTGGTTATATTGCTTTGTGGAATATTGCTGGAGCGCAGAATTAGATTGGGCCTCCCCCTCTGGCTTCTATGATAAGGCCTCGGGAAAAGCAGCTTTGGATCGATCCAACAGACAAAAACGGGATGACGAAAACATAAAACGATTGTGGCTTCATTTCCAGGCAGGGGACAGTTTTCTACTAGTTTTCTCAAATATTAGGTTGTACACATTTTGAATTGTGCACCAGAGTCATTAGTAGCACTTGAGGTATACAGGTACAAATGAATCCTTTTGTTCCAATGGGCCGATAGTGAGCACGTAGCTGACATGACGTGATTATAATAGAGGTTAAGGTTTGGAGACTGAGCATGGAAGCACAGTTTGCTGAGTTGGGTTTGGTTTAGGTAGCTTAATGAAGAGAAACTGTCATTAAATAACTTGGCTGAGAATGTTTTAAGAAAAGTACTGTGAGGTTCCTGGGAGTGCAGGCCACGGAAGATCTCTCCAAGACTCCCTCCAAGAAAGCGTAGCAGCATTTCTACCTGCCTTGACTGAGGAAGATGAGCCTCCCTCAAGCCATCCTCGCTACAGAGGCACCATGGAGACCATACTGACTGCCTACATTATTGTCTGATGTGGAAACTGCACAGTCTCTGACTGCAAAACATAACATACTGGCCAGATCAGAAAAACATCATTGGGGGTTTGTAAAGAACCCTACCTGCCCCGGTCAGTCTCCTCACCCTCTCAATGTGTGGCCATAGGTAGTAAAAGGTAGTTTGCTATTAAGAGACAACATTTTAATAGCAAAGTTGATTATTAGCATTTCATGGAATAACATTACTATAATAATAATCGCATAACCACTGCTAATGTGTATGCCAAGTGTCAAAGCAAGTGTCAAAGTATTTTGGAAATGTGTCACTATGAGTGACATGCGTTAATGAAAATTATGTTTGCAGCAGTTTTAAGTTGAAAATGTTTTTCCTTTTGTAACGTAACATTTGTTCCCATTTAAAAGTACTGTATGTGAAATAAGAATCACCATATACTTCTTTTCTCTCTCTCGCTCGCTCTCTCTGTACCTTTCTGCAGGTATCCTCGGCCTTGGAGCTGTATGCTCCCAGTGTACAGTTGTTGGCCCAACCATCCTGTCCAGTGTTTTGTTGCTGCTTGATGTTGTTTTTTTCTCTCTTTCTTTCTATTCACCCCAACCAGTCGAGGCAGATGGCCACCCATGCTAAGCCTGGTTCTGCTGGAGGTTTATTTCGTTCCTCTCCAATGTCTTCCAGTGCTGCTCAACTGGGATTCATTTGAATTTCTTTATAGTTCTATATAGTTTTATTGTTATATTTTGTAAGATCTTGAAGTGCCTTCATGACTTTTGCAGTAAATATTGTCGTATATAAAGGTGAGAACTGTTTTATTCTAGATACTATGAAGAATAGTTTTGTTTCATGCAGCATGTGCACACATTTGATGAATACTAACATTTGTGTGCATATGGACCTCTTTACTAACTGATTAAGAAATATTTCTACTCATGATTTGATGCAGCATGATTTGTTCCTGTGCACCCAGTGGAGTCTGACTACGAACCTTAAAGCCCTCTCTCACCTACACTCCCCGAACTAACAGGAAGTCTGTCATATTGACACACCTGGTTGCAGAGAAAAAAGTAATAAAGTCAGACCTTAACATTATCCTTTCTACACTTTATTACTTTTCTCTTTCACAGAGTAGGAGTGGAAGGAGAATGTGAGGGAAGGATTAAAGCTTCGTACTGAGAGAGAAGAAAAAACCTTCCAGATTTATTGTAAGGAAAAGGCAGCAGGACAGCATCATAAGAGCAGACACAACAGCTCCAATGTTGTGGCTTGCTCTCTCTAATCTAATGAGTGGTCAGGGAGTGAGGTGATACCACAGATAAAAGGAAATCTACTTGGCAGTGAAGACTTGCTGTCCTCATTTGTTTGTTTGTTGTGTGCAAGACATGAGGCTGTATTAAAAGCTGGAGCTTGCTCTACTCAGGAATTCTCCTCCAGTATGAGGGGAAAAAAATAATACACAACCGGCACACTGGGAGATAAATTAGGACTGTGTCCATCGCTGTTATGGCAAGATGATGGCTGAATTTCTTTCCCAGGACAGAGTTGGCTCTTTTTTCCCAGCAGGAAGCTTCTCTACCTGATTAGCGAGCAAAAAAAACCTGCTGAACAGAGGGGGCAGAACAGAATAGAGCTGCTGCTTCCTGCTAACAGAACACACACACACACACACACACACACACACACAGAGTCAGAAAATGCTCTAATGAGTTCCTGTGGTTCAGGAACATTGTCACATCCAGCAGACAGCCATCAGTCAACCTACTGGTCCCCAGAGCGTCACAATACTGTCAACTGTCACGTACTCTGATCAGGTCGACAATACTGGACTAAGGAACTCCAAAGGGCATCAAGCCATATGAAGGAATGGAACTATGACTATAGGCTTCAGAAAGCAGGTAGGAAATATCATTGTGCTTTACTAGATATTGTCCTTACTGTCCTAGTTTACTTTGTCCTTCATTTCTGGACCGGATACATGCTACAGAACAGTTTGACAAGTTCAGAACCTGAAGCAGTCACATGATCAGACAATTTAGAAACAACCCAAACAAGGTGAGAACAACACATCTGGTGAACGATTTTTATTTTCTTGTCAAGTGAAACATTAAATCTAGTTAGAAATAGGGAATATGCGGTCATGGCCAAAAGTTTTGACAGTGACACAAAATTCAAGCAGAAAACCACACGTTGGATCAATGGCAAAATGACCAACTGTACTGGTCCAGAGGCATCAGACATAACATTATGACCACATGTACAATCTAATACAACCCAGTACAACAGCTCTGTCAGGAATTCTACATTTACAGTTATATTTTTTTAGTTTTTAAGTTGAAACTGTCAGAAATCTCAAAAAGCCGAAGTTCATGAATCTTTGATCTTTACTAGTCTATGAAAGGATACATTTTTCTACTGACAGAATACAGTACATATAAACAGATACTGTAATACTGACATACAGCTTAAGTATTGGTTACCACACATCTGCCATCGTGGAATTAATTTGTGTCTTCTCTCTTTTGTAGTTGTGTGTCTTCCTCTGGTTTCCTTTGCCTCAGAGCTGGATGATTCCAGTGTGCTGTTAGTGGCCAACGTGCCCAGTGTTTTGTCTGTTGCTTGTTGCTCTTTTCTCTCTCTGCTTTCCAATTACCCAAACCTACCCTGGTTCTGCTGGAGGCTTTTTCTTCTGAAGTGAGCTTTTCATCTCCAGTGTCACCTAGTGCTGCTCAGGAGGAATTTGTTGGGTTTTCTCCATAATTCTGTGAGGTCTTAACCTTCTTATGTAAAGTACCTTGACTTGATTTTTGTTGTGATTTGCTGCTGTATAAATAAACTGAAATGAATTTAACAGAATCTACTAACATACATTCCATTTTCTTCCACTTTCAGTCAAACCAGTAAAGACAACTGGCTCCTCTTCTAATAATTTCTACAGAGCTCAAACACAAATGAGTTTCAGTGGTGTGACTCTACATGTGATTAATAACACAAAATAATAATTAACAACTGACTTACTATTGAATAAACTCAGTGGATGAATTGAAGCAAAATGTATTTAGGAAGCAGCACTTGGTTTCTCTCAGCTGTTGTGCTGTACATACTGTAACTTGCTGTGTGTTGCTGAGACAACATTGTCAAGCTCCTTTTGCTCCCATCACTCAGGTCTCATTCATGGTTTTGTTACATGGTTGAGCTCAGTCATTTTGGTTTCTTTGCTCAATCTGTCTGCAGATTCTTGTTGACTCATGTGCTGTGTCCTCTGGACGTCCCATACATCCCATCCACATGGATATACTGACTAATTTCATAAGGACCTGCAGTGCATAGACATTTAAACACTAAACTGTGCGTGACCTTACCTAAGATTTCCACCAGTGCAGATCACATAAAAATACTTTGGCCATTAAAATTTAAATGCAATTTTGTGATTTTCAATATAACATAATAGATCTGATGCCTGTTGTTGGAAAGCATTAGTTTAATGTTTAGGAAGATTAAAATATATTCAGTGGTATGGCTATGAACACAGGATACTACATTCTGTAACAGGTTTCTCTTAAAATGATGAGCTGTGGAGGTAACAGCAGTTTCATCACCCATGGGAAATGGAGCTTGTGATTTAAACTGATGCTGAAAGCAGCCATTATTCTGTCTGTGCTTGAAACTGATCAGGTCTATCATTGGCCGTTTGCAAACTGCAGGAAAAAATAAAAGTAGGAAATGGCAGAAAAGGTTTGAGTAAGATGAAATTCTCTGCGATGGCTCTAATCCTCGTTCACTCCGTGTGGCTCTTTGCCGGATGATGAAAGCAGAGTTGGAGGCGAAACTATCTTTTGGTTAAGTGTTCCTCCTCTCAAACCTGTCTGCTGGTGAAACTCCAGGAATATACTGAATATACTGCAGTTAGATTGATGAAGAGCACAGAGGGTGCAGCAGCAGGGTCAGTGGGAAAGTAGAAATGTTTGAAAAGTTATGTCTCGAATTTTTTACCTACAGCAAGCGCACTAGTACCTTGGTTTTGTGTGCCTTCATTTTTGGGGGGAGTGGGGGTCGATATTAAAAGGGCCTACAGCAGGTTAAGGTCTTTTGGGAAACAGTTGAACAGGTAGGGAACAGAGGGAAGGCAGCAGTAACTGCAGGGAAGGTGGGCGTGCAAGAGTCTGAAATGTCTTGAATGTTCGAGACAGGAAAAAAAAACATACAGCAACGAATGAACGATGGTTATGACAAAATAAACTATGGCATTTATTTGTTTTCACATGAGCAAAACTAGCACAAAATTCAAATACATGTGCAATGTGATTTACAGTATAAACTATGACAGCCATCGCGTTGGCTGTGATTGAGTTTGTATATTATACCTTTTACAGGCAGATGCAATCTGAATGCACACGGATGGCTGCTGTTATTGAAGTGACATGGAAACATAGGAGAAATTAAAGAATGTGTTGAGAATGTGTTTACAAGTTTTAATATATTGGGGATAACGGAACAAAAAATTAATACCTGACCAGTGATGAAAGTTTGGAGCTGTTGGTTTAGCTACAGGATGATCTGGAGCCAAGAAGAAGCCACACAACATATGTCGTAGAAAAACATCTTGCATCTCTACAGTTCCTTCCTTTGAGCTTGTTTGTCCATTGCATGCAGGACCAAGAACAGTACAAACAAAGTTTTATGTTTCTTTAACTACAACATAATGTACGTATAATTATAAAATGTACGTAATGAAATATCAGTGCAAGTCTATGTTTGCAAATCATTGAGGAATTTCAGTTCAAATATTACTTATCAGACTCTTCTGATCCTACTCGACACTGGGGAGACGACGTGTTTTTCTTTTTTTGTCTAATTTACATCGTTCAGATGAAAACATTTACATTTATAACAGAAATTTGTGAGAGAAAATTGTCACATTTACTCTTCTCACTATTTGCCAACATATTTGCATGCAAACCTTGGTCCTTGCAGAACAACCCTTTCCTCACAAGTTGAATTTGTTCATCTTAGAGGCTCCCTCACACAGGCACATTCACACTGAGCCACACTCTCTCTTTCTTTTTTGCCAGTGTTGCTTCAGTCTCAGTGCCAGACTCTTACCATCCTTGCAGTCCAGAAACAAAAATCACAAACTGAATGAAGAGATGAAATGCGCTCTGTAGCAACACAGTCCGCCCACCTTCATCTCGCCCAGGATCTTGAGAGGTCCGACAAGCAGCCAGCTCACTCTCCACACAAACACTTCAGTGACAGAGGAATCTGCGTCTGCTCTAACACGCCAGGCTGTCGAGAGGAGTTTTTCTGTCTGAGCTGGAGGTGAGTCACTGCAGACAACAGAGGCAGCTCCAACATCACCTTAGAGCACAAACAACAGGCGTCAGACAGCAGGAAAATGCCAGAGGAGCCAGGCTGGAAAACCCAGAGACAGGAAGGAGTAGATAACATGTTTATCACGAACCAGTTGTGCAGCAGATAGGTGAGAGGTAGAATTTATGACGATGCTTTGACATGTGTAGCCTGCATGACAAAGAGGAAATAAAGAAGAATGACAAAGAAGATGATCTGTGGAAATTTCCTCCTAAGTACTGATGGTCTTGTTATTCTTAGTCCTGAAGGTGGTGCTACAGTAAAGGTGACTACAGTGCTACAGTTCATAGAAAAGGGTCCATCCTCTGGGGAGAAGTAAATACTACAGAAAAAGTGGATTGCATAAGAAAAAGACTTAAATATAAAAATAAATATAAATAAATAATAATAATAATAATAAAAAAATCTTATTAAAAAATGGATGAGAAACACACTAAATCAAAATGTTTCCTTTAAAAAACCACTGGATGATGCAACTAGGCAGTTAGTTGTCATATTCTGTGATGTGTATAAAATGCTGAACAGGCCCAAATTACCCAATTTTGGACGGAGATGGAAAAGGATGTCAGACTGGGTTTTAAATTTTTGGAATAACAAGAGCTGTAGTTCTAAACAGCAGCATATGGTCAATATAATATGATCAGATGAGTCACCATCATTTTGTGAAGTGGTGTAAACCAAGGTACATGCCCAGAATCTCTTTCCTGCCATTTAGGGTCCATTTGACCTCTAAAAAAAATTCATTTAAATTTTGCCCAATATTTTTTATTATGCTGCAACATTATTGTCTTAAAATCAGCATGCCAATGCCTCCATCCCCACACCTGATGGTTTGTTTGCATGAAAGTAATGTGAATCTTATGCTTGTAGCCTTTACAGCAACACAGTCTATATGTTTTAGGAGACATTTCGTGTTGAAAGATGTGATTTTTGGATGTTGTGTTTTTGCACCATTAAATAACGTTTATACTGTACGTTCTTGCTATACAAGAAGCTTTACATACAACATATCAATTAAATGTCCACAGGTTACTTTTTCCACCAAAGTATCTGATCTACAACATCCCATTTTTCTCATCCTCTAAAATATCCGATCTTTCAGATCAGTTCAACATACTGATATATGACTCCAACTTTATAAATGTGTTTTATGGTTGGGTTCAGACACTCACAGCACTGGGTTAAGGTCAGGTAAAGATTATGGGCTGGGTATTAGTGAAAAATGTATTACATCACTTCACACAATCCTGCAAAAAAATTTTAACACAAACATAATCTGTCTCTAAGCTTAACCAAAGTATTTTTCATGCCTAAACCAAACCTCACACAGGACTCTTCATCCCCCAAACACTCAATTCCTGTTAATTAATGTGAGGTTTTATTCATTAAATAAGTTGCCTGACTACATAATGATTCCATTCACTACAAAAACGAGATTAAGGTGTAGTTAAGTTGTATACGTGTAATTTTTAGGAGACAGGGATAGATAACACTTCAGTAGGACCATACAAATCTATGGTCTGGAAAACAACTAAAAATTACCAAATGTTCCACTTTGCCATTGATGTATATATACCACACTGTGCTAGAGTTATAGACTATAAATAAAACAGATGGAGTCCGGCTGGCTCCTGTGGTCCATATGTTGAAGTGTCCTTGAGCAAACATTGCTCCTGGGTTCCTGCTTACTAAAATATAAATGAAGATGGATGCTACAGGGCCAACATGTTGTCTTCAAACACTGAAAGTAACCACAATAATTCAAAGTTACTGTTTTTCCTGTACATTTAATGCATTTTATGTTGTATAACACACTTTTAATTTCAGTTGGTAAAACATGCAATACAGATAAATTTGCCTTGAGCTAAATATTTGTTTTGAACAAGATAAATGTGCACTAGTTTCTGAAAAGCACAGGCACACACGGTGGATCCCAGTATGTTTCAGAAAGTCCAGTCTTCACTTCCTTGTTCATCTCTTTAACTGGCAGACGCTGCTGTGCTGACAGTCGCCAGGCGCCAGCTAAACCTCAGATCCAAATCAGGTCCAGAGTGACTCACAGAGGCCCATTAAGCAGCTTGCTGAATACACACCACTCATTAAACAGGTCAGCAGCATCTATAAATCCACCATTATGCTAAAGGACTATTTGGTGTTGTTGTGGAAGTTGTAAACTGTCCTGATCTCCAATCTGGCTGTAGCATATGTGAGCAGTAAAAGGTGCTTATGGCTGACATATTTATCTGTCCGCACATTCAACAAACCCAGAAAAAAAAAAAAGAAAAAAACAGCAGAGTCAGGAGCGTCTTCAACAAGCCACAAGAGGAGCAGAAGAGGAAGCCGGTGATCCAGATGATTGATACATCAGCGTATCTCATTGGCCATCATGTCTGGGCGCAGCAGATGATATTGCCACCGGCGGGCTGAGAGGCTTTTAGCCTTTGGACAAGTCAAACGCCCCTATCGTCATGATAAAAGGCCAGCGTAAATATCCTTGCCACTGCTGCTGCCTTGCCAGCTGATCAATACTGATCTAAAAGTGATGAATGAGTGTTCGATGGAGTCCATCTTTTCTTCTGGAGGAACATCTTATCTCTCTCGAGGGAGGGAGGTCACAAAGATAAAACAGTGCATCTTATGTAGGTTGTGTGCGTCAGACGATGCTGTAATCAGATGGAATGACAGCTGATTGCATTGATGTGATTTACAAGTGCTCATTCAAGTCTTGTCTGGGAGTCAGAGGTCAAGGGATTACACAAGAAGATGCATTGTCTACTCAGAATTAATTAATTAATTATAATACATTTTCTTTAGCTTTAATTAATCATCTTGTCAACATAAATATGTGCTTTTAGAGACACATATAATATTTATCTTCTGTGTTGCATGTGAAAACCATCTCCTCCATCTCCTCATCTGACAGAGTCCATTTCATTTTCAGCAATATAAATAATTTATACTACAACACGACTGTAAACCTGGAGCCTTTAACTCAAATTTGTAATCCTCAAACAGCTTTCAAGTTGTATGTGAACATGAAGGTCTGGATAAACTGTGCTTAGTTTCCCAAAATACTCACAGCAGAAAGCTTAAACCAGTCCTCGAAAAAGTGTAGCAATAGTGCTAGGTGGAATATAAGCCTGGCATTTGAGACCCCATGACAAAATGGTGGAAGTGTAGTGGCAATAATTCTGCATAATTATATTTCAGTTCTGTTTAATTTCCAACATGGATTTGTGTTATATTAGGGACATATTTGTTTTTTCAGAGGCTGGTTGAGTTTTTGTTATGGCATCGTGGTGATCGAGAGTAAAACCTGCAGTAAGACCTGCAAAAAGCTCCATAATGTGGATTTTATTGTTCTGTTTACCCTATGGCCCTACTCCTCTTTTCTCTAAGTATTTTTATCTTTTTGGTGGAGAGGTGACTGGGAACACCACTGATGTACTTCTAGTTATGCTGGAGATAGGCTTGCTGTTAAATGCCAGCACCAATTTGGTCTGTGTTGTGCACGTCATCAAATGTTACTGTGACACATATGCAAGACACAATCAGATTTTAAGGGCCTCGTGTACCATTAACTCTGTACTGTGAAAAAAAACTGCTCCAACGACAATCAGTCACATCGTTATCATTTCCTCATCAGACGACTCCACATAGTTTTCCTCTTTTTCTTCTGCTTCTTATTCTGCTAAAAACAGAAATTCACTAAAAGAGACTGTTTTCAGCCAGGCAGCATTAGGCTCATGTCTGCCCCCATATGGTTGATATTTCTTTTTTTAAACTTTTATTTATAAGTTTGACTTTATTGAAAGAGAACAATATCAAAATAATTAGGTATTGACATTCTTCTGAGTAAAATATATGATGTAATCCTACAGAGTACATGTAAGATTATTCATAGCTGGAGAAAAAAAAATACTATAAAATAAAGCATAATAGACATGCATGCAATCACAAATACATGTTAAATATGTGAAACCAATCACAACAGTTGCTAATTTTCCATATCAATACCACTAAAGATACCAAATGAGAATGAATACAAGCTAACAATATAGTTTATTCAGCTGTAGTCACTGTCATGTTTCATGTTTCAATCATCCATCCATCCATTTTCTGAACCGCTTTGTCCCCGTAGGGGTTGGGGGCGTGCTGGTGCCCATCCCAGCCATCCTGAGGGAAGGGCGGGGTTGTTTCATGTTTCAGTCACAAATAAAAAAACCAAAAAAACAGCAGCATCATACTGTATCTCGGATCTTCGAGTAAAGCTGGGGGGATTTTTGCCTTTCCAGTTAACCAGTAAAGAGATACAAAGCAAGAAATGACACAAAGGCAGCAGAGTATTTATGGAGATGAGAGAGTTTGTCATTATCTTTGTGTATTCCACAGATTGCACTGAGTGGTTTAGGTATTATTCTTTTGTCACCTGTTACTGAAAGCGACATAAAGACAGAACTGACATGACTAAAACATAAGCCTAGGGAGACTGGAGAGTACTTATATCCAATACATTCTAGGGTGACGTTAGGATACAGTCTGGTCTACGTACTACCTTAAGTGGCTGATCTTTTTACATACAAACTACACAAGAATAAATGTGAACAATGACGTTGATGATGTGGCCATAAACTACTTTCACATGTTGGTCTACAGCAGCTACCTCTGGCCTTAGTAGTGTGGGGGCATTGTGGTTTTGTCTACAGATATGTCCCTGTCAAGATGCAGTACAACATCCAGCTTTATGGCACATCTACCTCAGCCAGTCGTTGTTGTATAATGCACATAAAAGAAGTGATGAAAATGTACCTCATGATATCCTGCATTTTTATAACCATTTCCACTAAAAATATCCCTCTTTTACCCACTTGTAGCCCAGCTAGAAGCCATTAGTGACCCCTGTTGCCTGAATGGGGCTGATGGACCTTAAATAACACCCAGGAGACCCACATGAACGTAGAGCACACTGACGTACGATCAATAAAAGGACAGTGTGACAGTTCCACTCAGGCGTTACAATGAACATCAGTTGTTTGCTCAGTCTGAGCACTCAAGCTGCATTTTCCTGAGACAAACCCTCCCCTCCACCCACCCGCCCACACATAATGATAAAGGCCATGAATTGAAGCCATAAATTACCTCCTAACATTGAGCAGTGTGATGATTAATCACTGTTGAAAGTCTCCAATGAGGAGACACAAAGACGTGTCTCTTTGTGCCAAATGCTTCTCTGTTGATGATTTACAGTGCGTCCGAGCGGCAGCGTGCAGCTCGACTGTCAGCAGCTAAATCAGAAAACTGTTTGGAGATGCCAAACTGACAAAGACCACAGCACAGAGTCTGCCATACCTCTGAAAAGCTGCAATATGCACACGTTTTGCTGATGATGACTCCTGCTTCTTTCAGTCACAATAATGGCCATCCGGTCAGTGATGAACTCCATAAATCAAACAGACTGTTGGTTTGTTTACCCAGCAGGGTTGGGGCGAGGTCTGAAACAGCAGTATCTGTCGCAGCCAGCTGTTCGCTTCCCCTCTCTGTCTCTCTGCAGCCTGGGCTAATCTCAGCTTTCCAACTTTCCTTAATTCTGCTCCTTCATTGTCCTCTTTATAAAGAGTTTTGGGCAAACTTTACCTCTGTGCTGTGCGGCTGGAAATTTCTCAGCACTCTGTCTGCTGTCTCTGCGCTGTGATTCTGTGAGCTCTCGTTAATTCAGTCTCTTTCTGCTTTTCCTGGAAGAGTTCAGAGGAAACTGTTGATTTAACAAACTGGGAGTTGTGGGTAAATAGGTACCTCCTTGACTTCTCTGTGTGTGTCCAGTGTAAACAGCAGCGTCCACGCCAAAGGCCGGCTTTGTTCACACAGCGAACTCACCAGGGTGCTCACAGGCTCCACTCTTTGTCTTTGGATCTGAGACAGAACAGTCATTTGTTTTCTGCATTTGGATTCTTTTTTTTATCCTAAAATAACATGACAGTGATTGTTTAGCTTTAAATCTCATGTAGTGTCCACAGGCTCTATTATCTTCTTTATTTCATCCGATACACACATGGTTTAATGTGGTGGGAAAGTGTCAAGGCCTTAAATGCCATTTGATTTTCATGTTCATATATGTGGTAGGACCAGTTAGCCTAACATTAGTCATGTCAGTATTTGTTCTCTGTGTCTCCTGGGATTCTGTACAATGCTGCTTCATATTGTAAATTGGATGAAGAACACCGCAGATCAATAGGGTTGCATGTGTTATCGCTTTTGATCAGTGAGATGAGAGCAGCAGTGATTTTCTGATCAGAAAAAGTATTTTGAACGACAAACTAGCTTCATACCGCTGCCAATTTGAAGTCAGAAAAGAGTGAAAGAGGCAAACCAAAACAAATAATAATAATTATAATTTCTTCCAAATAACGATCTTAAAAACTAAAACCTTCAGAAGAATAATGATATTGAGTCATGTGACTTAGCAGAGGCAAATGTTATGTTAATGTTTGTTATTGAGTTGTCTCAAAAAGCCCTCAGTGTTGTTAGTCTGATTCATAAACAGTGGCTGTGTAACCAAAATATGATCATAAGTTATGATTTAGAACGTTCAGCATTTATTGTTTGTTTCTATTTTTTGGAATTTGTTTGTGATGGATTTTAGTCTAAGCGTTAATCCTAAATGTTTCATAACCCGGTGTCATGTCAGCGTGTTGAGTCAGATGCCTTTTTTGTGAGATTTAAAAACAAAAACATTTTCCTCTCAGTATGTTGTTTCAAAAATGATCTAAGACTTTTCTTACTGATACCATATCTGCAGTTATTGTCTAATTATTCTAATTTATGTTGGTGCCACTTCCATGTTTAATGACATGATTAACATGTACAAAACAAAGCTGGAAAGGTGTGAAGTAACATGTACACTGGTAGTTATCACTAATTACTCTGGCTTTTTGCTTCCAACATGTCAGTACTCGCACGACTGTTGAACGCTGGACTGGAACAACTGTCCAGACAGGTTTTGACCAAACTGACCAAACTGAAAGAGCAGCTGTCACTTTGATAACGGACTGTTCAGAGTAACCCAATAATCACATTTTGATTCTATAGTGGACCTTATATGTGAAGTAAGAAAAACTTTATATATTTAAATGAAAAAGTCAAGTGCAAATATAGCATCTGATAGCAAGTATTTTTCAAGCTTGTTTTGTGGGTGGACGTAAAAACATGGTGGACATACTTAAATAAGCGTTTTGTGTCATGGAGAGTTTGGAAAACAACCAGTGTAAATGCAAAAAGAAATTTGACCTAGAGGTGTTAAAAGAAGAAGCTAATTATCACTTTGTTAAGCTACTTCAAAACAATCTCAGTGTTACAAGAAGAAACATTATACATAAAACACTCGTATAACTCTGCAAACTCAAACGTGTGTGCCTATTTTTTCTGTACACCTTCTCAGGGGTTACAGGGGTCTCATGTGTATATTCAGTCTATAAGTCTCAGGAAAGCAACAAAAAATGGATTTGGCCTCGGTCAGTGCTTGGAAAGTTTAAGTAAGTCTCCATTTTCAATTTTTTTGATTACTCCTTCTTGTGAATAATTCCAAGACCATCATCATCAAGATCAACAGCCCCAAATTTGAATCAATGGACAGATAATATGTTTGTATTCCTTTTCTGCTGTCATTCCAAATATATTAGTATGAGTGACAAACATCTTCTGGATACATTGTTTCATTCCGTATATGCCTTTTCATCACTAGAATAACAAGAGCCATCTGTGCTCTTTAAATACAGATGCAATCGTAGAAATGTATTTTGTACACTTGGTCAAAAACACCCCACTTACTGCAAATATACTGTCTTTCCTGAGAAGCATATATTATCTTAAACTCCATTCTACCTGTTGCCTGTTTTGCTGAATCTGGATCATTTAGTATTAATGAGTTACTGTGCTACTGTGTTACTGAACCATAGAATAAAGCCAGTGATCTCCTGCACAGTTTTACCAGTGGCTTGTATGAAATGTCTTAATGAACTCAACTAGGAAATGATTGAAAAGCTTAATTTTCTAAATTTAGTGTAGAAACACCATTTTAGGCCCAGTTGAGCTTTCTTTAACATTTCTGCTTCTTGTCTCTTCCCCATGAGCTGAAGCTGCAGGGCCTGGCAGGTCAGTCGACACAAGCTGCAATTGATTCAAAATCCTTAGCCACAAAACAGACAAATAGGTCATCTATTATCCTCACCATCCTCACCCCGTGTCCCCCTCTCTCCTCTCATCGCTTCTCCTCGACCCATCTTTGGCGGTCACCCGTTAGAACAAAACTCTGGGGACGTCATGGAGCTCTCTGCACCATCGGCCTCGCTCCACTTCTCCAAGGCTGGAGGCCGGGGCTAATTGGTGGATCCACTAGGGAGCCCTCCAACTGCCAAGCCGCCCAGCCAGGGGGCCCATTTGCAAACATGTGATCTCTGCTGAACAGGGGCAAGAGCCAAAGACGGAGGAGGAAGAGGAGGAGGTTGGGAGATGCTGGTGTGTCTAGAGGACATGGGAGAAGTGATTCCCATGAGAGGAGTGGGTGGCAGAAACACAAACGGGGGAACTTCTAAACCGCTTTCTTAGTGGGAAAAAGCTCTTTAAATTTTTTTGCAAAATGGGCTGAAAGAGATTTTAGTTTTTTTACAGGGAGGAATAAACAACGTTATCTCTGAATGTCCTCCAATCCCCTGTGTGACAACATTTCCGCAAGGAGGACTGATGTAAAGCATAGCAGTGTGATGCATTCAAAGCACATGAGATGTAGTGAAGAGGACAGACACGAATAGAGAGGGTTTTAGTAGAGACTGTGGGTAATTGACAGGCAGAGCTGGACTGCTTTGTGAGCGTCTCCACCAGCAGCTCTTTGTGTTTATCAGCCTGGCCGATCGATGGTCATCTTAACCCCGGGAGAGAGAGAGGCCAGAACGGATGAAAAGCAAAGACTCCTCTTTTGTTGTCCGAGCAGCTCTGTCCAGTGCCATCGGCAACACCCCCAGAGGGCTGAGCTCACAGAAATATGAAAGATTGAAACTATAACAAAAAGCTGGAATAAATCTTTCTGTTTTTTCTTGCCACTATCTCCCAGTGCACCCACTCGTTTCTTTTGGAGGAAATGCTCTCAAATATTTTTGTTGGGCTCTCGCTTTGAGTCTCTCTTCAGTGACCCATTTGGGTCCAGAGGGAAAAGTGAGCAGTGTGACGCTGGAGGAGAAAAGCCATAGTGTGACACATTTGGATTTGATCATGCAAGGCAATGCAAACTACAAACCACAGTAGCACTCAGCTGCAGCACTGTATATCTGGCTTTATGTGCTTTGTTTTGGTACTGTATGTTTCTTTGACTGTTAAAAGATTGTTTTCCTGTTTGAGAGCTACTGTAGCATTTCTAAAATCATGAAACTGCTAAACTTGTATGTCACTTTTATCTCTGACTTTGGGCCATGGAGAATCTCTGTTTTCCAAGAAATCCTTACACCACACAGCTCCGAGTTGACTGTGTAACTGTGTAAGTACAGGAACATACAAACACCAAACCAACTATCCTATATTATTATATATTAACAATTTTTGAGTACCTGTTTCTTAAATGATCTCCTCTTTTATACTTGCAGCCACGTCATTTCCATCACACATGCAGTTCTGTTATTTTTTTATTCTCGGTCATAATTCCTCCTCTCATTGTTAAACCAGCTCCAAAACATACTTTATGTTGACTGTACTTCTGCTTAATGATGGTAACTATGAACACGCATAAACAAATAATCGCTAGAATTTGCTTTACAGGTAAAATGTTATTAGTTGTGCTTGTGGTGTGAGCAGTATTGCAGAGAAACTGGAGCGGGACACAGGTTAACCCTTCCTGGTTTTAAGAAAGCAGCTCTGCGCTGTATCCAAAATCCACCCACTCATGTTCTGGCATCAGAGCATACTGTTGGTGACGCATGGTCCTTATCAGACATAGACACGGAGACCTGCACAGAAATACTTAATACTTAAATACTTTACTTTTGGTCCACATTTTCCCACTCCTACCAAAGTGCCTCTCTAGGCAATTGCCTATTTTGCCTTTATGGACGCACCAGCCCTGGGTGCTGTTTCACCCAGTATCAAATCTATTGTGTTAATTAGTGAGCTGAGGTGTTGATTTGAGTGTCCATACATAAAGGTGGTATATATTTTCTTACTAACTTACCTACAGAAAGCAACACATTTATTTCCCAAAATACCTGACTATTAATGTAAGAGATAAAAATAAAAGTCACAATGTGTTTCTTAATCTATATAATATTTACTGTAATCAAAGAGCCTTTTTTGCCTAAATGTAACTGCGCACAGGACTCAGAAGACAAACTTGTTGTGATAAGCCTACCAACCACCCTGGCCACCTCCTTGAAAGCTCAT
>OMLM01001599.1:0-12186 GCA_900302695.1 Helostoma temminkii | reverse complement strand
GGGTCGCAGTGTCGCAGTGGCCTCCATCACTAGTTCACTAGTCACACTGCGTCATATTCCTTCATCTTCATGGGGATGGATTTAACTGTACTCCAAGGAATGTTCAAAGACTTGGAATGTTCTTGAATCAATCCCCTGATTTAATAGTGGACTTTATGAACTACACTTCTTCATGGTGTAGTTTTTGATTCAGCCCTTGAAATTCATTGTACTCGGAATATCTCCATCTTCAACATTCAAGATTCAAAAAACTATTAATCCCAGAGGGAAACTGTTTTGCCTGCTACAGATGCTCTCTGATCAAAGGAAAAAGGAAGGAACCACTGGCAGGAAAAGATCCTCTCCAATACAGGAAGCAGGACGTATAAGACTACTACACTACTACTACAGGTTGGATCTTCAGGTAAAAAGTGCCGCAAACATTTACATCTTTCAACTGTATTCAACTGTATTTGAGTCCAATCCAAGAAACAGTTCACATGTTCCACCTCTGTACACTATAGCAGACTGTCAGGATGATGATCAGAGACTCTTCCTGGTCTGATTCCCTGTCCTGCTGCGTCTCAGTTGAAAGAGAAGAAACATCTCCAGCTCTTCCCTCATCCATCCATATATCTGTCCATGGCTCCTCCTGCAGTTCTGACAGCAAACAACAGAGGGCAATCTCCCCTTAGACAGGCAGGCAGGCAGTGGAGGGGTGGAGGGATCTGATTGACAGCCACAGCGTTGGACGGAAAGTGGAGTTTGCCTTGAGTTGCCAGACATGCTGCTGAATAAAAGCTTACATGGTGATGGGAAGAGTTGAGTACACATGCAGCCTTTTGTTGGGGAAGATGCTGATTCTTCTGCTGGGTCTCCTCTGCAAGCTGCTGAGACTAGAAGCAGGATTAAAAGCTTGTGGGTTCATGGCGTCTCACTGTTTCTTTGGGGTTTAATTTGATTCAGTGCTCACATTTGTTTTTGTGTCATGTTTTTGTCTTCTTAACCTGCGTTTTATGCTGCTTTAAACGTTTACAATATCTGTTAAGAGAATCTACATGAAGGTTCAGAAACTTATGGACAAAAACACAACAGCTGATTCTGATGCTTTTATACTTTTCTGGAAACTTTACAATCTGATGAAAACATCTGACAGAACTTTACATCTCAGTAATAGAGAAGAAGAGCCCGTGTTCAAATCCAAGACTCTGCCTTTCTGTGTGGAGTTTTCATGTCTGCTTGGGTTTTCTGCAGGTTCTATGGCCCCCTCCTACAGTCCAAAGACATGGAGTTACGTTATTAAGTGATTTTAATTTATTGCCCATAGGTGTGAATGTGAGTGTGAATAGTTATCTATATCTATATGTCAGCACATGTGCATGTGTCCAGGAGGCCATAAGCACATTAGTATTAATGTGGAAACCAAACTCCAGGAGCTGCATTAATTTGCTGGAAACACTAGTTTCTGTGCAATAACCATGAAAAAGAGCTACTGTTTCAAAACTGCCTGTTTATATTTTATTTGATTTATTTGCAAAAAAGATGTCAGCTCCCCCAAAGTGAAGCCCTCTTAAGCCACAATAGGCCATGAACGTAGCCCACTCAGTGTTCTAAACCTTTTTAACCCTTTGTTTCTGTAGAAACAACGGAAAATGAAATGAAACTAAAGTAACAACAGGTAAAACATTTAAATTTTGTTTCATGTTTATTACACAGAAACTACCCTCATCACAACGGCCGCGACCACGATCATCACTATGACCACACCCAACAGCATTCCCACTCGACTCTCCAACAACTCCACTCTGCAGGATCCCCACCAGTCCTGCAGCCATCAGCACCCTCCTTCCCCCTGGTGCCACATCTCTGCAGGTTACAGAGGAGCAGGTGAGCCAGCTGTTTCACCATCAAAAGACCAGGAAAGCACCAGGAGTTTTTCCTTCCTGCCCTAAGATCTGCACCGACCTGCTTGCTCCTTTCTTCACACAGCTCCTTAACAGGTCCTTAGACTCCACAATTGTTCCTGTCCCTAAGAAACCCACCATCACTGGACTACATGACTACAGACTTCTGACATCTGTGGTCAGAGTAAGACCTTTGAACGTCTGGTGCTGGCCCACCTGAAAAAAGGCTGCAGGACACGTGACCGTGCAGTTCGCATCTAAGGAAAATATGTCTGTGGATGATGCAGTCAACGTGGGACTACATTACATCCTGCAACACCTGGACCACTTGGGGGCCTAAGCCAGGATCCAGCTTGTGGACTTCAGCTCAGTGTTCAACACAATCATCCCTGACATCCTCTGCACCAAACTGTCATAGCTCAGTGTGTGTCCTGCTACATGCCGGTGGATCAACTGCTTCCTGACTGACAGAAGCCATAAGGTGAGGCCGGGACAGGTCAGATCTGACTCATGGACAGTCAGCACTGGCACCCCCCAGGGATGTGTCCTCTCTCCACTACTCTTCTCACTGTACACAAATGACTGCACCTCCACAGATCCAACAGTGAAGCTCCTAAAGTTTGCAGATGTTATTGGTCTTATCCAAGATGGGGATGAGTCTGCTTACAGAATGGAGGTGAACCAGGTGCTTTCATGGTGCAGTCAGCACAACCTGCCACTTAATATGCTCAAGACAATGAAGATGATAGTGAACTTTAGGAGGCAGCCCTCTGCAACCCTCCCGCTCTCTATCCCCGGCAGCCCTTCGTCAACTGTGGAGACCTTCAGATTCCTGGAAACCATCATCTCCAAGGACCTGAAGTGGGAGACTTCACCTTAATTCTCAAGAAGGCCCAGCAAAGAATGTACTTCCTGTGTATGCTGAGGAGGCACAGTCTGACACAAGAGCTGCTGATTCAGTTCTACACTGCAGTCTATGAGTCTGTACTGTGCACATCCATCACAGTATGGTATGGAGCCGCCACCAAGCATGATCGGATTTGACTGGAGCAGATCATTGGTGCCCCCCTGCCATCTCTCCAGGAACTGTATACCGTCAGAACCAAGAAAAGGGCAGGTGACATCATCAGAGACCCCACTCACCCTGGACATGGACTGTTTGAACTGCTGCCGTCTGGAAGGAGGTGCAGAACCACACACACGGACAAACAACACCTTCTTCCCAAGTGCAATATCTTTATCTTTATATCTGTTAAGAGCTGTAGGCTCATTTGGAAAATACATTTACATTTATTCATTGCACTGCTGTTTTTTATAATCATGCATAGGATATACATATATACCATACCATTACAGTTCCAACCCAAACATTGTACTATTGTAAATTTGTATTTACCCACACATTTTTTATTTTTTTAATTTATTTTTTATTATTTTAGTACCAGAGTGTTGACATCTGCCATGATTCTGACTACCACGTTTCCAGGTAGTTACTACCATCCTTGGTGTTTTGCCCTGTTATTACCTGTTTACTTTAGTAACTCCCACATTTGTTATTATCCACAAAATAATGCTATCACATTGTTATTACTTACCCTATTATGTCATTATTACCCCAGTATTACTTTGCTACTTTTTGAAATAACCCCTTTGTTATTACGCTATATGTTATGAAATCTGGATTATGTCTGTAGAGCAGTAACTGTTTATCATTTCCAAACTGAAAACATGTTGACTGACAGTTGAAAGGTGCATCACAGTGAACAGCAAGTCTTCTGTTCATGCTATTAATAGAGGGTAATGCACTGCTGATATTTGAATTTTGTGCTGCATAATTTGCACATTGCATTATCACAAATTGTATTTACCACACATGGACCCAGTGTGAGCCACTGTCTTTTTGATTTACTTGAAATACTTTCTTTGCTTTCACAGTTTACGTAAGAGATAAAAGATGAGAGGATCCCCGGAGCCGACCCAGCATCACTGCACGGCTGACTTACATCTGTTGTCATGGAAACGAAAGACTGAGTGACTGTCACTCCGTCAAAAACCTCCAAACACATGTAAACAAATAAAATGAAAAAGAAAAACACAAGTTCATTTAAACATTTCTATCGCTTTGTTCTGAAGGGGCCTAAATGAAGCAGACGCACTGACAGTCCACACAGCTGAGCTGAGCTGAACGAAGGATCTAGCAGTCAGGAAACACCGGAGGGACACCGAGGAGAAAGGAGAAAGGAGAAAGCCCTCGGGGCTCAGATGTGGAAGTGAATGATAAGAGGAAACCATGAAGATTAATTGGGGCTGGGAATCTTCATGTGATTCAGCAATCTTGTTTCTGAGTTTGGAAATCACATTTTGCTCAGATTTTTTATTGAAATGCTGACACTCAAACTGGAACATAAAAAAGAGAGTGATGACAGCAATAAACAAAATTTTATGCATCATTTACTTTTTACATGATTTTTTTTCTTAAAGACCTCATAGTACTGTAGAACTGTCAAGCTCCTATTAAGATCCTCTCCTGTGGAACCTGCTCCAAATTCAAGTTCAGGTAGCAGACACCTCTATACTTTTAAGACTAGGCTTAAAACTTTCCTTTTTGATAAAGCTTACAGTTACAGCTGGTTCAGGTGACTTTGAACCATATGCTGCTATAGATTTAGACTTCTGCTTGGACTACCTACTCTACTCTCTGTATGCAGTTTCTATACCACCATTGCATGTCCTTAACTTTGTGTCTTTTCTTTCCTGTTGTTGTGGTTGTTCTGGGCCTCTGAGCTCTATGTTTCCAGTGTGCAGTTATGGGTCCTGCCAACCTGCTCAGCGTTTTGCCTGCTGCTTGTTGTTCTTTTCTCTTTCTGTTTTCCGTTTCGAGCATGTTCAAGGTCATGTCACAGCATCTCACTCAAATTTAAGTCCAGACATTTGACTGGGCCACTCCATAACTATTTCTTTAGAACAGGACATGACATGTTGCTTTTTGAGAACCTTTAGCGTGCTTCACTTCGTCAGACGGATTTCTTGATTCAACAGGTATGACAGTAAATGCAACAGCAAATGCAATTGCTTTTTCATATAGGGCCAGGCAGGTTTGGACAGCATTTTCTCTTAATAAATTAAATCATTTAAAAACTGCATTTTTGTTTGTTATATCTGCAGATAATTTTCTGAACACAGAAGAAGATTAAGTGCCAGAGGTTTTTTCCTACCTATTATGTGACACAGAACCTGGATATATTGGCAGGGATTCACCAGTTAATGTACCTACATGTCTTTGTACTGTGGAAGGAAGCTTGAGTACTGCACACAGACTGGCACCTGCACATCCCGTGGATTTGGTTCCAGCTGTAAAGTAACAGCACTAACCACCATGCCACCTTCAGTCTGAAACTGAATATAAGAGCAATAGGGCTGCTACTTGGCATTGATCCTTCAAAAACATGCAGGTTTTGCAGTGGGTTTTGAGTTTCGATCCCATCAACTTGAACACTAGCAGGGAGTAAAGAAAGCAGGATTTTGCATGAACACTAGTCAAATGGTTTTTCTTTTTAAAGTTTTTATTCCTTTTCTCTCTTTGCCACCTTTCTGTCATCTCTCCTGGTGTTTTTGATTGATTGGATGAGTGTGTGCTGTGGTGTGATTAGCCAACTCTAATTAGGATCCATGCTTTGTTGTTAACACAGGGGATTAGCTGCAGACAATCACACCTATCAAACAATTAATACACTAATCAGCTAAAGAGCAATGCTACCTTTTACTCCCATTAATGCTGCTTAGCAACTACAAACAAACACCTTTCTCTTTTGACACATCATTTTGGTTCAAATTTTGTCTTCTTTCCCACCCCAGCCCCCTCAAAATGGCCCCCACTGTTCGTTCTCTGATTTTCTGCTCACACTCTGTTTCCTTCAGTGAATTGGTCTCACAAGAAACTGCAGGCAGATTCCATTTGTCCATGTCTCTCTAATTTTCCCAGGTTTTGTTATTCTGCTATGCCATGATTCATTCACTCAACAATCATTTTCTTCTCTTCAGAAAACATGAAGTGCCCAACAAGATAATGCAGTGGTGGATGAAATCAGATTTTTAGTTTAGGAACTCTAGGAACTGTAAAGCCTGAGATTTCACCAACTTAGTGTTCTAAAAGCTGTGTTTCTAAACATGGAATGTGCAACCTGACAACTGGCAAATGAGTAAGATTAAGATATCAATTAAATGTCCACAGAGAACATACATTACTGTAAAAACGTATTTGCCCCTTCTTGATTTTTTTGGAGGGGGGTTGCATATTTATCAAACTTGAATGATTCAGATCATTACACAAAGATAACCCGAGTAAATACTAAATGTAGTTTTTAAATGACACCCTTGATGGCAAGGGCAGCTGGCAATGAGTCTTTCATATCACTGCGGAGGAACTTTGGCCACTCTTTGTTGTAGAATTGTTATTTATTTTATTTTTTTTATTTAATTGTATTATTTGCTTGTTTTGTTTTTTGTTGTCTTTTGAGCCATTCAGAGGTGGACTTCCTGCTGTGTTTTTTAACATTGTCCTGCTGCACAACCCAGGTTCACTTGAGCTTGAGGTCACAACTGATTGCCAGATAGTCACCTTCAGGATTTTATGGTTAAGGGCAGAATTCATGATTCCATCAACTATGGCACCTCAAATGAGACTCTGGACTCAAATTCAGGTCTTTGGTTTGTCATTCATCATATTCCTTCCATCCATCACAACAACCTCCCTACAGTTTCCTTTCAGGCAGGAAATGTAACATTTCTTTCATCTTAAAAATTAATTGATGATTACGTTCACTACAAAAATGCAATCACAGTTGCAGTTTAGTCGTAAAGGAGCATAACACTGAGAGACAGGGTTAGATTTAACATTTATATGGGTGGAACTGGTCGTCTGGAGTATGAGCACCTATGAATTAAAGTTTTATTCTGAAAAACAGTTTCTGTTGAATCTTAATAATGTGGTATGAAAGCTGTTTTAACCTGGTGGTCCAGCCGTGCTTCATATTTTCACTTTGTGTTTTGAAAGCAAAACTGTGATTTGCTTAGTAAATACAGCTGAACTGTGGCAAAACCTCAATATTTTTATAATAAAGTATCATTTATTTTGGTGATATTATTAGTCCTTATTATTAGTCCTTTCCATGTGTCTATGTAGTTAAGACTGCACCTACTGCTTCTGTCAACCATTAATCATGTTCATACTCACATCATTATATGTTATTGACCCATTTTCCAGAGTCCATATGACAACCAGGGACACACTGGTATCAAATCTGATTTTTATAATGAGTGTAGCAGAAGCATCACTGTGATGAGTCATTTACAGTGGAAAGCAGCAGAGCGGCAGTAGCGTTTCCAGCCCTGTGAAAGAGGTTGTGACATCAAATAAAAGTAACAATTGTAAAACACGACTGTCGGTTCACTAGAGGTGAAATTAGGTAAAATACAGTGGTTTGACCAAGTGTAAATCAGTGTCAGTGTGTTTCACCATAATGCTGCATATACTGTACAATAGAACCAGTACACTTTTATTCTAAAGCCATCAATTCTACCCCATCAAACACCGGTTCTTGCACATCACACACCACAACTTCTTCTGTCTGAATGTCAAAGTGTTGATCCTAGGAGCTAAACGGAAGATTGACAGCCAGCAATAAGAGTCATTAGCATGACTGCTTTTATGGAGCAGAAAATACTGTAAATACAGACTTGGTTACAGGAAAACTGCAAACACATTCAGTGAATAATTTCGCAATTTGATGCGGCAGTGAGTCATTCCACTCACAGACATGTCAAAGAAGCAGCGATAATAGCAAATAATCATACAGTTACTAGTGTAGGTGTCTAATGGAGTTCCTGAAGAAACACATACATTAATTCTTAGTAAAGTCAACAATACCAAAACTGTCGGATACATAGGGAGGAGACTTATGATCTGTAAAGATGACATAATATTAATGATCATAGCAAGCTACAGTACATTGTTATTTAACGTTTACCTTCCTCACTTACCTCCTGACACCAGGTTAATATGTTCACTATTAATCAGACAGTGGGTCTGATTACCTGAGATGACTGAGAAATTTCTGTCGGAGATAGAAAATTGTGCATCACCTAATGGAACAATATTACTTGATTAAAAAACATGAACCTAAGACTTTAATTTTTCATGCTTTCAGGCTCATTAAGCCCTCTGAAAGCCATTAGGATAATGATACTAAAATGCAATATGGGATAAATACACAGTTTTTATTAGTTCCAATCTCAAAGGACAAATTTGGTACTGGTAAAGATATTTTTACCATCGTCAGAATGACTGGATGCAGTTAGTGTAGCGAGTACAGGCCAGCAAAGCAGTGACCGTTCAGACTCAGCATGTTCCTCCATGTAAAGTGCATAAAATGCATTCATACCCAAAATCTGCCCTCTAAGGAAAAACCTTACACATGGCTATTAACAAAACATCTTAGCAATTCAGCAAACGGTATTTTCCCTCACTCAAACTACACACAACATCCCTCCCTGTAGCACCATTTATCATGAAACCCCACCAGAGCATCCTCGTATACAGACCTCTGAAACTAAACATATCCTTGCTCTAACCAGAGCTTTATAAATCTCCACTCTGCTTTCACATTCCTCTTATTCTTCTCAGAAATACCATTTTTAGCCTGTTCCAAGAAGAGAATGAACAATTCCCCTGTTTCTCCAGCTTGGCTTGTAGGAAAAATGTAGCCATAGCTCAGTGCAAACCTCCAGCGGGTGCAGAGAAAAGTGAAGGCGAAAGCTCATAGTGTTCGGTTTTAGGCCAATTTGGTGCATTTTAAAGTTCATTTTGACACATTTTACCTGCATGTTGCATCGTTGCTATTATATAAATCACTGACATTTCACATTTGTTCACACTTTCTGTGATGTCTTGGACACCACAGAAAACAAGCTGAGCTTTATAAGCTTTATTTCAGTGACCTGACAGTGAGAAATGCTACAGACATCACACAGTCATTTTATTTATTTCAGTAATGTTTTTTTCCAGTTTAAACCTTGTTCATCTTTACCAAAAGAAGGGATTTTTTAAATTAATTTACCTGTATTTCTTCCTATGCTCAGAATAAAAAGTATCTACAGTATGTGCAAGGACTCGATATAGTGGCATTTACTGAAGCATTCATCCATATATCCATGATCAAAATAATTTATCATGGCCTGAACCTTTCAAATAAGAACCTAAACTGAACCAAGCATGCTGCAGGTTTGGTGCTATATGACAAAAATGAAAATTGAATTTGATATTTATTGAGGACGAGGTTCCATCCTTTTCTCTAATTAGCTTTGTTGACAACTGGCAAACTGAAATTCCAGGCTTCAAAATATCTCTTTAGAAATCTGCAGGAGGGAGAACATGGATCATTACCTGTGTGATAAAGTCACACAGGGAAAAGAAAAACTCTTCTGCTAATCCCACACAGGGCAGTGCAGCAGTGTGGCTGCTTTTATTTAGTGAATTTCTTGGAGTGTTTGAGTTCAAAGCTGCAGCAGTCGAGAGGAAAAGCAGCAGCATAGCTTCATCACTGGGTTTACTCTGTGCATGGGCAGAGTGGGGAGAGAAAAAAACTCAAAAATTACCACGGGCTTTAAATTACCCCCTCTCCCCACTAAATGATATTATTATGTTCACATTAAAACTTTAGAGCTACAGTAGGTACATTTTTTACTACTAGAAATCTAACATGATCTTAATGTGGAGAACTGCTGCTGAAGGTTTTAATCACCCAAGCTCACTGAGCAGCAGAGAAATTCACATTTCTGAGACAGGCCTGTCCGCATTTGTGTTTGATTGGTAGGTTTTGGAGCTTTTTCATTTATAGTAACTTCTTAATGGAGACTGAGCAGAGCAGAGTGGATCTCATGCAGTAGTTTGAGTTTCATACTGTAGCTTATAGAAGGATGTGCAGTTACAAAATAAGACTTTATTAATTGCAAAGGAGGAAATTTAGCATGAGAAGAAATAGACCAGAGATTATTTCTGAAAAATGCAAATACAAAAAGCAACCTGTTTAAAACCAATTGTCTAACTCTTGACATTCCAGATAAAAATAGTGACTGTTTTTTTTATATTGAATTGTTAGTGGTATGGACACAACTGTCCAACTGCAACATTGCACATTAATTCTTCTTACTGATATTACCTCATATCAGTTTTTATAATGGGTAGATGGTACATAGTTGGTACTTTAAGTTGCGGTTTTATGTTGATGCTAATGCTTTTATTTTTAGTTACAGTGCTTTTACACATGCAGGCTTTACTCCATTTACACATGTATGAAGATAATTAGATTTCCCTCTTTGTGTGGCCTGTTTTGTTTAGTGTGAACAGTAATCGTAAGGTGCCAAAAAGAGATGGTCTCATTTCGAATCAGTATATACAGTCCTCCTGGTGAGAAAGTATCCTGAACCAAATAAGGAGCAAAAGCAATAAATCACATGATTTAAGAGTGTTTGATCATGTGTATATTTACATTTTTTTCATTTTTACAACCAAAACATGCTGCAGGATGAATCGTGGACAATTGTGGAGACGTGAGGACGTGCAGTGCGACATTTAGTAAAATGATCATCCTCGTCATGACAATCATCATGAGGATGAGTAATCTGTGTAGGTTAACCTTTATCGTGAAATTGTGCCTCCAATGTCTCAGGAGCATGCAGTAGTCCACAACACTGAATCTGCTTCCTGTACTTACCTTTTTGTTCCTGCAGCACACACAGTGCAGACTCTTTGTGGACTACTACCTTTGTACTATGTAGATATTCCATAAAGTAAACATAAGTACAACATTAAATAGAGTATACCTTTTGTTTTGAGGTTTTGATATTTTTTTAACAAACACAAGGACATTTCTGCACTTTACAACATCTAAAAAATATCCTGTTGAAATATTGGCCCTGTCAAAACAAGCTAAATATATTGTACAGTTTTTTTTTTGTTTCTTTTTTACAGTTTTCACTGAAATTACTAAACACACATACATACACTCCCCCGCACACAAGCATAGTGACTGTAGTTACTGAGCATTTACTAAATAACAAGATGTTCCAGCTTCAATCATTTTAATTTAGATTTTTGAAAACACTTTGTATGAGTGACTAAAGCTCTTCACCGAGTTTGTGCTACCAGCCTGATGATACTTTTTTCATTATTTTATAGAGAACCTTTGAATTTAATTACCTTTGAAGTTCTACTTACTAAGTCCTACAGACTGAACTCTTTGAACAAAATGAGATCAAATAAACTGTTTGCTTGATGTTCTTTAAAACGTGGAAACAAGCTGTTTTTGTTCTGCGATATATGTTAAAAATATATAATACATGTTTTCTTCACTTCATTTGAGACCAGACGGCCCAGAAAAACTCTAATTCTGCACGGTCCTTTGTTGAGCCTCGGTGTGATCGTGTTTTTTTTAGCTCAAAATGATTGAAGATCTGGATCTAGAGAGTCAGGGAAGTATTTCATCCATTCTAACTTACTGAACTTACTGAACAAACAGTGCTCTCCTCTTCTGAGCTCCAGCCACATCCTGTACAGTCTCACGGCTACGTTTCCATGGCAACAGTGTCCAATTGGGTACACATGGGAAAGCAGTGAAAACAGAGCGAGAGGAAGAAAAAAAACAAAGTTTCTCCTTTGGAAGAGCAAACCTGGCTGAGGCTTTGACTGGCATCACATGGGCAGACCTGCTGACAGAGAAGTTCAGCCGTCGCTATGCTGCCCTGCAGCACGATGACGTTCCCATGACAACCGCATCCCTTGGTTCACTGGGTGTCTGCTCGGTTTGCCCCTCGCTAATACACAAACAGTAATAATCAATACAGATGATGCAACTCTGCCATCAGTCCTCAGGGGCTGTCAGAACCGTGTGTGAGATATGAATGTATAAACAGGAATGTACTGTACACCACAAACTGCAGAAACACACACTGTGAGTGGGATACACGGATGTAAGTGAGAAAGGATTAGATTTTCCCAGCATGCAAGTGTGCTGCTGAAACAAACAAGGTGATGTCCACAGTTGTTTCTTGTTAATATGTGCTTCTGTTATTGTTGCCATTATCAAATCTTATGCATTAGATACATGATATAGGTGATCACTCATAGAGCCTGAAAAAATGCTATTTAATGTATTTAGCTGTTAAACTGAACCCCCAGTGAAAAACATTTTTATTGTTATTATTTTAATTATATAATATAATATAATATAATATATATATATATATT
>OMLM01001598.1:11165-24812 GCA_900302695.1 Helostoma temminkii | reverse complement strand
TGTGCCATTACATGCTATTTATATTGTGGCTTTATTTTGAAGATCACTTTGATATTCCTCTGTGCACAGTAGTGTTCTGTTTGTGGATGGATGCCAGTGAAACTCACCATTAAAGAAACTCTATTTAGGAGCTATATTTGCTAAATTTGCCTAAATAAGCTGTGAATGTGACCAGAAATACAGAAACACACCAACAACAGCCTTCTGGCATAGCCACCACATGATTAGCAGAGTTCACACATCTTCACTGTGCCAACATGTGTATGATGTGACACACTGAATAAATGAAAAGGACAGAGAATGGTTTGAAAAGATCTTTTATTGAGGTATGTGGCCAACCAATGACTCTGGACTTTAATCACATAGTTTACATTTTGAAATCTCAAAGGACATGTGATGCTACATAAAACAATGTTTAATGATGACAAAGTGTTTAAATGGGTAAAATCATGAATCCAGTTCTGCTGTGAGATAATCTTTTTCTCCATAATGCTGTCTTATTCCTTTTTTAAAACTGTAGACGTTGGAAACATCCAGCAAAGACGAGACAAACCCTCAGCCCATTGACTGAAGAACTACACTGTGACATGAAGTTAAAGCTACGACATTCACCATAAGCTAGCATGAGACTTGAGCTCAATCCACTCTGCTCTGCTACACTCTGCACAGCCCTTCAGGTATTAGCTTTTATCAAACACAGAAATATACTAAAAAACGTATGATCAGCAGAAATCATTACAGTTCTCTGATTGGTTAGAAGGATGAGGCTTACACAAAACTTTTAGAAGCAAATCTACCACCATACTGTGAGTCTCACTTCAGAGAAGACATCCACAGCACCTCTCCACAATAAGATACACATGCTTCTGAAATATTTCTAAATAAATATTCAAAACAGCTGCTTACTGTAGCTTTAGGTTTTGCTGAAGTTTTGCTGAATAAGACAGTAACTGTTATGAACGAGGTACCCCTACAAAAACTTATTCAGTGCTGTTCTTGTTAACGCAAGAATAGAAGCTTATTTGTCACTAAAAGGCTTTCACATTGAAATGTAGGCTAAAGAGGAAATTCATGTTCGCTAGATCTCTGTGCTCTGAAAGAAGACATATGAGTTAAATAATGTATTTGTAGTACCATCAGACTGCATTTTCTGCCATCTACATTTTCCTAATAATCATGAACGTTCACAAGTCTTCTTTTAAAGAAATGCATCAATTTTATTAAATAAGTAACAAATAAGTCTAAACCTTTAGGTGTGTCTACATACAGTATACACAAAAAATGCCTTCACATTATGCCAGAACTGACCAGCCACATAAATAACAAGAGGACAAGAAAGGCCAAACAGGGGGTGGAAGTTGTAGTAGACAGGCTGACATTTGATCAGCGATGACTTGTGCACCCATGGGTACATCACTACCTGCATTTACACGCTGACTCACAACGGTTCAACACTCATGTCGAGTCTCTCTCTGCTCTCACAGCACCCCCACTCCCTCTGTTTTTACCGTATCCTCCTCCCAACTGTCAGTGAAACTTAGACTACTTGTCATGATCAGAAAGTTTCCCGTCATGTTGTTTTTCTGCCAGACTGGCCGCAGTTTATTTCCCGCTTATAATGCCTGCTGTGGCTCTTCAGCAGCTCTCTGCAGAAACCAACCCTTTTATGTCCTCCGAATTCAGCTCCTGCCACTTGTAACAGCTACACTAAGAAGATGTTGACACTTTTGACTTGCTCAGCGCTCACAGCCATCCAAATAAGGAAGAGCCACCGTCCCGGTTTTTCTAGAGAGACTCTAAAGTTTCATCTCCCCTCTTTTTATTTATTTTTTTTGTATTTGCATAAAACAGTAAGACAACAAAATGTAGACCCTAGACATTCACTGCTGTTTCAACATGATACATTACCCTTAGAGCTGTTTCATAAAAGTAAGGAAAAGTTCATTTTCAACAAATTGTTGGAAGTTTCAGTCCGTGTTCCTTATGCAAAATTCATTGAATTGACATTGTGTGGATCATGGGGTCAGCCAAATGATTTATGCTTTTCTGCCAGAAATTAAAATATGTTGATGGATTTTTGCACCATATTTCCATTGGAATTGTATACTGAAAAAGTCAGGGGAAAAAAAAGGTTTTTGAGTTTCCTGTGAAACGATCCTCAGAGCATCCAATTTTCCTTTGAGAGTCTTTCTGCACTCTCAAGTTGGCAATTGCAGTTCTAACTCACTCTGACACTGGCTGAGGATTTTCAAATCGTGTGTACTCCTTTCATCTAATTCTCCTGTCTGTCTGTATGGCAGTAGTTTTCTCGAGCTGGCAGTGGTTGTCCTTGGCGAGAGCTTGTGTTGTGCGGCAGACAACGTGAAGCTGATATCAGTCTGCAGGACAGAGACCTTGACATGAGTAGACAGGGATGAGACATACAGAGTGGGTAGAAACAAGAAAACGACTCTGACAGAAGCATCATGTTCCCAATGACAGGACTCAGCCTCCTCCCACGTTGGTTTATGTCTTTTGATGAAGAAAAACTAAATCTGAACCGGCATTTGTTTAAACATTGATTTTTGTGTAAACCCACAGCAACACTAGATTGCTGAGAAAAAGTTTCTTTCTAAGAGCAGGATGCTGCATAACTGCACACACATTTTAAAGAGTGACAGGAAAACCAACTGAACTGGAAACCATGCGGTCATGGTGGGCTGAAGAAGTGTGTTTCTTGTCCAGTTTATCTGTGTTTGGTTTCAGTCTGTCAGGGATGTAATTTTGCCAGGAGAGGATGGGAGGGAAAAGTTGATATTTAGAGAATGGGTGTGTCCCTGGGAAATGCAGAAGTGGCTCAGATCTCCTCTATGGAATCAGCTGGGACCAGTCCTCTCTTTTTTCCACTGCTCAGTTTCAGAAACATCTCGCCATCTTCTCGCTTCCCCACACAGATCTGAGTTACAGAGACAGAAACAGATATATATTTCAATTGGATATGTAATTTTTATACTATTTACCAACAAGTCCTCATTTTAGTGGTATTCTGAAGTGTACTTAGAAGAAGAGTTAGAAGATTTTCTAGCATCTTCTTGCACCATGAAACAACATGTTTTGTGAGTGTGGGGACATAAACTGTGGGTGAATAATTTGAAGTTTAAAGTGATATTGTAATTTTAAATGATTATGGTTTTAGTGAAAGTTTGAAAAAACTACATATGTTGAGCTTTGTGTACAGTCTTGCCACACAGAGATTATTATAGTGCCAGTCCTTAGATCACATTCAGAGAGTTGGACTACCAAGCCCCCTCCCCAGTGTGCACTGGGATAGGCTCCAGTCTCCTGCTGCCACACAGGATAAAATGGGCACCACAAATAGATGAATACATTCCTATGATCACATTCTGAGTAATGTGGCTAATGGTTCCCAAAATGTGAGCATACAGTGCCCATAAAAAGTACTGACTCCCCTTTGAACTTTTATTACTTCACCAGTCGTAGTGTCCAGCATGACTGGCCAAAAAGCTCAATTATTTTCTCATCAGACCTTCTTCCAGTTGAGTTCAGTCGCCCACATGCCTTCTGTCACCTCTAGCCAAGATTTAATATGAGCATTTTTCTCTTTGCCACTCTCCTATAGCTTTGACTGATGAAGAACCTGGGAATGTACAGTCTCTCGCATCTCAGCCACAGAAGCTCGTTATGTCTTCAAAGGCGTCACAGGTGCATTGGGTTCCCTCACTAGTCCCGTTCTTACACAGTCACTCAGTTTTTGAGGATAGACTGCTCTAGGCAAATTTACCAATGAGCCATATTAATTTAGTTTCTTAATCTGGGGTTATCTGTACTCCAAAGGGATATTCAATGACTTGGACATTTTCCAACTGCTGTTTTTTAATATCCTTTTTGCAGAGTTGCTTGTTGACTGTTTTTTTTCTTCATATAGTAGTTTTTAACTAGGATGCTGATTCACCAGTAATTGGACCTTCCAGAAACTGGAGTATTTATACCACATGTGTATAAATACACATTGTTTGAATAGTTGTTATAGGCACTGCAACAATTGAAGATGTTCATGTTTAAATGAGAATAAAAACACTGAACAAAATGAGGAAGAAGACCAAATGTTTCTGCCTAAATAAAACTTTATGGTAATACTTGTTAACCTGTGATTCTCTCACGGCCATGTGTCCTCTCTCTCGATTGCCTGGATTGCCCTGTATGACCCGCCATACGCTCTCTCCTGGCCGGACCCTCTGCACAAAGTTGGCAGGAAAGAAGCCAACTCTGTCACCACTCTTCCCCTGGAAAGCACAAGGACGCAGTATAATAATTAGCATTTGGAAGCTATTTGAGTGACACAATCACATCATACAGCCATCTTGAATTAACTTGAATTCATATGAAAGCTCATTCAAAGATGTGTTTTAATTTCTTGGGGTACATCCAGATAGATTGAGCGTATGCCATTACATTTGCTTTAATCTGATTGCAGTGATATTTGGCTATTTTAGAGTTGTGATAATCTGTTATTTAGCTGTAGCATAATGAAGGTATTTGTGTTGTCATCCCAATATTAACAACAGGAGAACCAAATGTTTGTGACTCATAGGTACTGTATAGGAATAAATTAACAAGGCATAGAAAAATTATAGTCGTAGTTGTTTTGAAATGCAAACTGGAAATTGCTTCACCTTAATGTCAGAACAGTTTTCGTGTATTTAAAGAAAAATAGTAACAGCATTTCTGCCCATTTGCTGGTGAAAACAGATGATGTTTGTGCAAAGCTCATTCAGCAATATTTCATTGTTTATCATCACTACCTCAGGTGTTAAAGTGTTTATTGAACTGATTCACAAACCATACATTAGAAATTGACAGATGATTCACAAATTATACATTATTAAAATGTTATTTCTGGGACTTAAAGACACACACACACACACACACACACACACACAGATACTCAGTTATTTCCACGGGGAGAGAGTGAAGCTCATTACAGGCTCAATGAAGAGCTCTTTGAGGTAGCAACACTAGTCAAGTTCATTATGTTAAACTCCTGGTAATTTTCAGAGGAAATTATGTTCTATTTTTGTCTGTGGCTGCCTGCATGTTTATGACAGGAAAAAATGGAGCAGGTGTTATGCATTAAAGACTTGATTTAAAGACTTGAATTAACACATGCACACAATAAATGCAGGTGCACACACACATTTCTGCACACTCAAGCACACACTACGCGCGCAAGAACGTACCACAGATACTGTGCGCACTAACAAGCACACACAAACACACACACGGGCATTTGCAAATGATTTATTACCCACCTTCCACCACTCCTCATTAGAGTCGTCAGTGACCTGCACCCGATCGCCCGGACTGAGGGAGATTAGACAGGAGAAAAGATTAAAAAAGAGGAGATGTGACTGGGGTGGAGAGGAAAAGGGGACATGGAGACAAGAGCTGGATATGTGATGGGGAGATGAAGGGTGTGAGAGAATAAAAGCAGCACAAAGAAAGTATAGAAAGTTTTGTTTAAGTACAAATCATTATAAAACTGTAGTACCCACGCCTGTGCGCCTATTGCAGCGAGCATGGCCTGCATGATAATGATACTACCAGTTTTTGACGAGAGTTTTCTACACACGCACTGTGCCCACTGTCCTAGATACACAGGGAGAAACCGATGTTCTAATTGCAATTCTGTACATTGAATCTCGTGGGCGTCTGCTGTCACTACTGTTCTATATGATCATCGTTCACACACGCAAACACACACACACGCAGTTACATAAACTTGCAGCACCAACTAGGGTGAGACACTGGCACAACTACTCTGTTTACTGAGGACTGTCCCAGCGACACAGCTTAAAACTCAAATGTTGAAATGCTGAATCTTGAAAATATTGAATACACCAAATAAGACAAACTCTGAACCTCTGTGCCTTTGAGGTATATTTTGAGCAACATTTTGACATGTCACAGTAAGAAAAGCACAGGTTAAACTGATTTCACGAACAATGTCCCAGTTCCATTAAGTGTCCCAGTAAAGCATGACAAAGAGACCTGCATGCACAACACCAGGACATTAGAACTAGCTCAACTAAATGTAATGCAGTTATTTTTAACATTATCATGTACATGCTTGTGATGCCAAAAAGGATGGTGTGAAATCAGTCTATTGCGCAACCACAGCAAATGTAAAACCAAAATATTTTCACTACTTTCAGCATATAAATGATCATTTCTTTGTGAGCTTTTTATGACATTACTCGCAAAAATTTACAAGAAGAAAAAACATTGCGGAAAGTTACCAGAAGGCAGTGTACACATCATGAATGATACTGTTAAAAAAACAGCCAACTGTAGAGGCAATAAATGATTTTTCATTGTAGTATTAATGTTTCAAGGGTTTTCTCTGCAGTTAATCAGCTTAATTACATCCAAATTATATTTTTCCCTTTTTCAAATGAAAATCAGTAACTTGAGATACAAACTACTGTCTGTTATCGACTTTTGTCCAAACTGTTCTACAGTTTTTTCTTCTGCGGTCCATACTGGTCAAACCCTGACACTAGACACATTGTACTTTCATTAGTTCACATATACTCTGCAGTCACACACAGAGCCACAGCACAGATGGCTGTTAACAGTCTCGTGGATCAACCTTTGTGAAAGTTGTCCCATAACTATTCACACACACACACACACACAAACACACACATCCTGTCCTCGTTTTACTACTCTGTCCTTTCTTTCTTCTCCTTCTTCATCTTACAGGCCTTTTACTTCTGTATCTGCACTATGCCTGTCTCCTCAATCCTCTTTCTCTTTGCCTGCGAAAATCTTCATCTCTGTGCCATCGTGCCTTATGTCGGCCCGCCCTTTCATCTCTCAGTTGTTCAGTGTCTTTATCCTCTCCCCTGCTGGGAACACAGCTCAGTCTCTAGCTCTACGTGGGGACAGTGATGGGCTCTGAGTTTATAATTAGTTGTCCTTAAGGGTGCCCTGGCACCGTCCTCTGCAGATGGTGGGGACATTTTCATCCTCCAGAAACAACAGCTGGGGCAAAACACACGGAGGGACAAAAACCCAGACAAAGCAAATGCACTCACACACAAAAAATAGCACAGTACCACACAAGCACTGTTGCACATGCACACACGTTTATGAAAATGCTTGCACGTAGGCAATCCGTTTGGCTTCTACTCACTGTAGTTCCAGGTCATTCTGTTCCTGAGGCAGAAACTTGTAGAGCGCTACATAGGTGTGGATGGAGTGGACTTCAATGCGCTTGGGCACCTGGACACAGGGAGGGGAGGTAGTGAGACAGAAATACACGCTTGAGGAAGAAAACAACAGGCGTGACAGTCTGCACAGACGGATTAAACAGAGCAGTACCTTCGCACCACTCTCCTCTGCAGGAGTCTGAGCTTGAGTGCTGCTCTCATCTTCCTCTTTCTCATTCTCGACGTCAGGGACAAGGGTGTCTGTTGGTGGTGAGAAATTTTCTTAGAAGATACACACAGATGCAATCGGGCATGTAGTTTTTACAGTAAATCTCTCACACACAGAAACACGCACAGGTAAACACAACATATGCATAAACGCACATAGGCATGGACATACAGAATATAGGAGCATGTATGCATAACCACATACATGGAGACAGACACACAGCAATGTTTACCCCCTATATCCTGAGTTATCTCTTCCTCCATGCTGCACTGTCTCTGCTGACTCTCCTCACCTCCCTCCCCCTTATCAAAGAATGAAATAGAGAGAAAAAAATAAAATGTTAGCACCGGGATGAGCAAGAAGTGGATGCATTTTAGTGGGGGTGAAACCCTTTCACTTCTGAATTATTCAGAATGCAGAATGCACTACCAAAAGTATTTTGTATGATCTATGTTTCTGTATGAAAATACATTTTGGAAGATTTGAGGATGTTTGCACACTGCTTCAACTGCATGTTTCATGAGAAGAACATGGAACATGTCATGAAACACATCAGCTGCCCTGGTTCTCTATTATAACACTTAGGCCAAGGTGGATTTAAGCAGGCGACTAGCATGACATCAGAAGAGAGGAAGCTTTAAGTACATTTTAAAAAGTAACCTATCACATTTAGTTCGGCTTGTCTGGTTTTCTGTTTCGTATGATTTGTATTTCCTGCCACACAATGCTCTTGATCTTCAAACACTGTTTTGGAATATTGCTAACATATATGCCAGTCGTTGCCTGTTTGACCGTTGCACTGTGTGTTAAATAAATGGTTTATATTTACTACTTTACTGTACTGTACTGTACAGGTCCTTAACACTGTGTCATCACTGATGGGTGTGGTTCAAGGTACAATAAAGCATACTTCTGACCAAGTCCAAAGACCCCAATCAGTGGTGGTAGCTTTGGCAAGAGGTGACACAGATGGAGTGCAGTGAAGCATTTCTATTTTATTTTAAAATCGGTTTTAAAGCTGAGTGCAAATGCTATGAAAGCACTTTGCAGCTTTACACAAACAAGGGGGTATTTAGCTAAACTGAAACTCTAACTCAGCACTGTGGTATCTATGATATCAATACTTGCATTAAGTTTATGGGGACAGTAATGTCGCAAAACCTTTCTGTAAGTCTCAGGATAATACTGTCCTCTACCCACACCCACAGGCTGATGACGCCGTACCAGACTGCGTGTTGGTGACTCTGACAAACTGCCAAAACTGGAGCGGCTCATCTGTGCCAAGGACGTCCCGTAGCGCAAGGCAGCATACACGGGATCTACACGCGTCCGCACAGCCTCTGAAACCACACACACACACTCATAAGACTAATGCATCCACACTGTGCAATTTATTTACAAACACGCATATAAATTATTCACGCAAAAACACACTTCCACACACGCACACACTAGAATTATGACCACACACTGAGATTAAACTGTACATCATGATTATTGTGTCTGTGCCAATCTGGAGTAACCAGAGGGTCTAAATATAACTGCAGTAACACAGTCAGTCCTGGACCAAAGTGACCCACTTTAGATCCGGGAGAGGCCTGAGCCAAAAGTTATGGAGACATCAAGATATTTCAACAAATCTCCATGCTTTGATTTATTTTTACATTTACTTATTGGCAAGAGATGTATCTTAGTTTCAATAGCTGTAATATATCTAGAGCTACACTTAAGCAAAAAGGGAATAGGAGATGAGATTTAAAATCCTCAGAAAGCCTTCATTTCTACAGTTTGTGTAGATGGCAGTACTTGGTGCTCTCAGAGTATTTCTGTATACTGGAATTAGATTTTCTACTACTTTGTGCGGGGCCATGTGTGATATGAGTGTTTGTGTCTGTGCAAGATGAATTTGTAATGATTTGCAGTTTCCTAATAAAGGAAGCCAGCGCCTCCATGGTCTTCTCAGATGGATGAGAAATATTTCAGAAATTCTGCAATGTCTTTGATGGAACTTGTACAAGTACTTGGAGTGATAAAGGCCATTTGTGTTTGGAATTGATTCTAGCAGTTTCAGTGAAGGAGGTAAGGTATTTCTGTAAAAACCTTATTATCTGCCGCACTACACAAATAATTATTTTTTGACCTGTTGCTTTCCTTTCAGTTCAGAAAGAAGAACTCTGTATGTGAGACTGCTTCATAACTGTCTTCATATTAGTCATATGCATTACCATCGCTACTTTCCACACAAGATGAACCTAATACATAATATATAATAACAAATATTTGCAAAAACTACAGTGCTCTGATAAAGTTTTTTTTTTTTCGCTTATTTGTTAAATAATTCAGATGATTAAACAAAGTTTAGTATTACACAAAGATAATAAATAGTAGTAAATACAAAATTAAGTTTTTAAATGATCATTTCATTTTAAAAAGCTGTCCTGGCCCTATGTGAATAAAACTGGTCAGTGTTCATGATTCAACAATAACAAAGAAACTGGGCAAAAATGAAAGAATTCCAAGGTGAAAGCCACTGCTGAACAAACAGAACACAAATGTGATGCTTGTTTTTTGGTAATGCCAAAAAAAGCTAAACTATTGTTATATCTGGCATAAAACTAACATGGCATTTCATATAAAGAGCATCAAATCAACACTTGGGTTACGCAGCAGGTCAATAATCCGAAACAAAAGCAAGTCCACCTGAATAACTCAAATAAATAAATAATAAGGTTTTGGAGTGGCCCAGTCAAAGTCTTAAATTAGATTGAGATGCTGTTGCATGACCTTAAATAGGCTGTTCATGCTTGAAAACCCTTAAGCATGAAACATGAAGAGTAGTCCAAAATTCATCCAATAAATTGCCAGTTATGGTAAACAAGTGATTGCAGTTGTTGAGGCAAAACCAGTTATTAGGTTAAGGGGACAATTACTTTTTTAACATAAGGCCTGGCAGATTTTTTTCCTTAATAATTGATATAATCGATTAAAAGCTGCATTTACCCGTGTTATCTTTGTGTGACATTAAAAATAGTTTGATGATTTGAGTCAATTAAATGTGGCAAATATGAAAAAAAAAATCTGGAAGGTGGCAAATACTTTTTCACAGCACTGTACATTACTTGACTCCTATAGCTACAGTATTAGATGTAAATGCTCATGTATGAGATTTCATATAAGACAGTAAACTGCTTTGACATAATCCTGTTGATAAAAAATAACAGGGTCTATAAGTAAACGGCCCCCTAAGGTTAACGTGCATAAGCATGACCTCTGTGTTTTATTAAGCCTTTTGTTAGCACACTTATGAGGACACGTAGCAAAGTGTTATTGTGAGTTTGTCAGATTGCAGTCTCAGTTGGCCCTGGCAGATTCCCAGGCTTCATGGTACTGCACCCGGGGTGATGACAGAGCTGTAGGTTAATTGTACTCTGATTCATGGATAGTACAAGAAAATGACAGCATGAGGTGCTAACCCTGATTCAGTGAGGCATCCAATATGTGAGCTGAAGGATGGTATCACCGACACAGCTGTTCAGCCAAAAAGAAAAAAAAAGCTCACATTAAGAGGAAGAACAAATTCAGAAATATGAGAATTATGGTGTCTTGCTTGCATAACTGTATAATAAAGTGAATTAGTATTCAGCATTTTATTGTTTTTATTATTTTTGGCTATGTTGTTAAACATAATGGAATGTTATTATGCAGAGTGCTAGCTAGGACTTGTTAAGACAATCAGGAAATAGGCAGCAATTCAATGTTTACGAAGCTTTAAACATGCAAGATGTAGTGCCAGACGAAGAATTAAAACTGTCCACCAGTCCAAAGATATGCAGTACAAATCATCAGCAGATATAACAACATAAACATTAGAACTTTTAAATATTTATTCACATACTTTCAGGGTGCAGACCGTCCATCACCCTCCAAGAGGAGCTGAATTTGTTCTTCCTCTATCTTTTTCCAGATCATGCTCCTCGGTTGTCAGGTGAAATGGAGACAGTTCTGGTTTTATTACAGTACACGCACAAGCACACAAAGGTCTAAAAATAAACCAAAAGGCTAGACAAGAGCAACATTGCAAAACAAAAGCACATGGATGCAAACCAACCAGTGTCCACTCATTCATACACACACATATATATATATATAGAAAGTTGTGTGTGTTTGATGCTCACCTTGACTTGGTTGAACTTCCTTAACGACAGCCAATTGCTCATTGACAAGCATCGGAGAGCTGAAGTTTCGCTTGAACGCTCCAGACTAATGGAGAAGAGCAGAAAGCAGAATGATTTTTTTCAGTTTCCATTACACTCTGTTTATAGACTAAGCTGATGGGAAAATGGCTCCATGTAGTGATTTTAGGTCATTGATGGCGTCATTTGCCAATTACTCAATCCGAAACATCAAAACATACAGACATGCAAGAACACACAGAGTGGTGCACATGCTGCAGCGACAGAGCTCATTTCTGCCGTGGAGTCACGAACCGAAGCAAAGCGTTAGCTCTGTTTGTTGCTAATTATGAGCAATGAATATATTCAGCCATTTACTTGTGTGAAAATGGCTTACACACACAGGCATGAACATGTGACTATGTGTATGTGTCTGCAGGACTGCAATTTCACACTGAATTAAGCACAGTGACTGTTTTGGCTGGGATTGGTTTGTCTTTGCCTTGACTTGCAAATTTTGGCATATTATGTAGAAAAAAGGAACACTCACAAAAGATCAAAGGTAATACGAGATATCTTTGCTCTTGTAAATATGGCCCGGTTCTGGTCTGATAATGTTTTACCTTTCACTGCCCTCATCACTCTTGCTACCCCACGCCGTCTGTTTGTGCTCCTCCTTGCGCTCCAAACTGCACTGATCTGTCTTGGACATAGTGCTCTTAAAAATCTCCAAGTGACTCTCAGAAGGTCTTGTCTCCTGCTGCATGCTAATGTCCTCTGCCCTGCACTGGCGGATAAATACAACAAGTAGGTCTGAAATCACTCCCAATTTGCTGCCTAATGCACCATTCTCATCTTTATTGTCATTCAACCTGTGTCCAATTTAAAACAATGTCCCACAGTGGAACAAACAATGCAGTAGCCATTTATGTCTTGCTAAAAACAGCAATCTATATCAATACAGCCTATTTCTGTTTGTCTCTCTGTTTGTTTGTTCTGTCTGTCTGTCTGTAGACTCCAAAATGGGACACAGCTGAAAACTGGGACACTTAAACAAAAATTTCATGGGTAACATCTTTAGGTGGGGTCTCACTGCTGCCTGACCTCCCGTTAGTGTCCTACAGCCAAAAAAAGACCCCATGTTCTCTGCAGGACCATTTAGTTTCATGACAAGTTTGTAAAACAAAAGTTGTAAGTCAGCCCTGAAAATGGGGAAGTGGGTTATATCAGAACTGACCTACAACGTGCTATCAGCTTTACACTGATGAAAGTAAGATTCTATGTACTTCCTCTGGCATGGTTATGCATTTTCATAAAAAGTTTGGGAAACAAGCCTTGACGAGAACCTCTAGAGTGAGTCAATTCATAATAGAGCTCCAACCTCATATTCGCTTCCTCCAGCTGGAAGTGCTTCCTCTGATGCCTTTTCATAAATTATATGCCTCTACAACTCTTAATATGCATTTTTTGTTTGAAGACAGTTTCAGAATAAACTAATTTATATCATTTTATTAAAAACATTTTTGTAATTGGTTGGTTTGAAATGGGTACTGATGTCCCAGACAAGGCCGGGTAATTTGGCTTATGTAAATATATTTATAAGCAGCATATAAAAATGAAAGCCTTGATAACACACTGTAACACAGTTGTTAGTAGATGCAAGTGTTTATTAATTTGCTTGTCAGTATTTTTAACTGGACCTGTGCATCCATAATTGAATGCTGGAATAAAAAACATAATAAAAATATTACATATAACATATTTAGCTGTAATTATATGAAACATATCTTAGGGGAAATTAAAATACCAGAAATTATTAAATACATGTTGTTATATCAGTTCATAAGTACATAATATACTGTTATTATATTGATAAATGGGGGTTAAAATGTGTGTGTGTGTGTGTGTGTGTGTATGTGCCTGTGTTTGAGTTTATTCAGTGTGGGTGGTGCAGTGTTTGGGTGTGAGTGTTGATAAAATAGCTACGTTCAGTAATGCTGAGCTTTAAAAATATGTTTTTTACATGACTAAATAA
>OMLM01001598.1:0-11145 GCA_900302695.1 Helostoma temminkii | reverse complement strand
ACTAAATAAAATTTTTAAAATAAAATTACAGCTAATCATCCAGTCCAAACAATCCATGCACATTTTAAAGAGTGATTTTGCCCAAGCTGTTGTTGTTGTAATAACATCACTAGTAGAATTGTTATAGAAATCGAAGAAATGGGAGGCCAGACTGGCCTGAGGAGCCAAAACGTGTTATAAGAATCACATACATGTTCTTGTTAATTCACTTATTGAAGAAAATTGTTTGAAGTTTGGATTGAATCTTTCTTTAACAGAAAATTTCCATTACGCCCAGCAACTAGCAGGGACTAGTGAAATAGTAAATGACTACACTTAACCAACGAACAGCACACGACACTCCTAAATGTCTTTTTTAGACTGTGAGTTTTGTATGACTTAAAAAAAAAACCATAAATATGTTTAGAGATAGTAATTTACTAGCTGTTTCCCTGTTCCCAGTCTTTGTGATAAACTAAACCAACTACCTACTGACAGGTCGATGTTTTTTATGTTTAATGCTTTAAATGAATAGAAATGGATAATTATAGCCACCTTTGATGGACAGACAAAGACAGAATCACACACAAATTTCACAAATGGGAAATCTAAGTGGAAAAGAAATCACATAATCGCCTTCACTGTTGGAAGTGAAGTGCTATGTGAGAACACCACAGCAGTGAATGCTTAGCACTGTTGATGTTGCCAAATTAAAGAAACAGTCAATTAACATATTACAGATTAAACTAAGTCAACCAAGATAAGAGAAACTACCACTATTACCTCCTTTCTTGGTGTGTGTTCTTACCTTGCCATGACACAGCTGCTGTGATAGTTCTGAGGTACACCACAGGTGAGCAGCCATTTTGCACGTTTTGCACCGCAGAGCTTGTTTGGAGTTTCCTGCAGAGAGGCACAGAGATAGCACAATGTGAACCGAGGATGCGGACATGGGAGAAGCAAGAAGAAAAGAAAGGAAAAAACACAGGAGGCTGTAGATTAAAACAGGCAGAAAGTGCTAACAACACTAAGTGTCCTTCAGACCACGTGAACAGGTTTTTCTTTGCTCAGGTAAAGTGTAATCAACTGCTCTTCCAGTTTTATCAAGCCGGAGCGGCTGGCGGAGGTGACAGTAACAGCTTCATAATCAACAGCTCCCCTTCAAAAACAATTTGGAGAAATTGGAAACCAGTTGGAGATATTTCAATCATGATCAATTTGGCACTGAGTCATCTTTTGAGTCAGCCTTTTCATCTTTGTTTTCAAGTGCTTAAGTGATAAAAACCTCTGACTTTTGAGATGTTTTCTTATTTTTCATGCAATGAGAAGTCCTCTGGTGATGAACGTTTCAGGGGGTTAAGTCTCTTTTTATCTTGCAAACCAAGAATAACAGATTTCTGAGATTACATCAACATGTCTGTTATGGAGCAGAAATAACAATCAAATCAATTGGATGGCTCGATTAAAACACCGCTTTTAATTTGAAGAGGAAAAAAATGGATTCTTCTTTATCAGCTTAACTAGAAAACAAAGGCTGGGGTGATTTGGGACTGTAGAGGAGTACAGCTAGAACGAGGTGATGCATTACATAAATAAATCCACAGTGCATGCAAAACACAGCACAGGAGCAAATGCAGAGGAACAGGTTGGAGACTGTAATCAATCATAGTGACAGGAAGTAGATTTAGCAGAAAAACTAGCCGTGCCTAGTAGTTCATGCAAGTGGCAAATTAGGGATAAAAGCACTTATACATTTGCACCACAGCAATCCTTCTAATACTCTAATGATTTTTTCAGCTTTAAACACTGTGCGAGCTGCACTGAAGTTATACAGTCCAGTTGTGAATCTAATTTCCTTAAATGAAGCCAGTGAGTTGAGATTATTTAGTCTTCAGTTTCAAGCAAGTGATTCTCCTTATTAACATATTTCATATTGTGTGTTTCATTTGTACAAAAACATAAGTGTAAAAATGTTTAAACTCTGTGAAACCGCAAACTGTCATTTTTACACTTCGGTTTTTGTACTTTAAACAAACAAAAATGTGTTAATTAGTGAGATTTACAGACAGTGAACACAGTCCAGGGAGTAGATTGAGCATCTTACCCACTATCATGTGCTTGCAGTGCTGGCAGTTGGTGGGCTTGCGAAAGACATGGTCCTGGAAACAGTGGGTAATCTGGGGTCTGGGAGGCTTTATGGGCAGTGATGGGGAAAGGCTGAGGGAGGGGGAGTGTGAGGAGATGGAAGGATTGGGGCTGAGAGATGGCGAGATGGATGGTGAGCGGTGGCTGACGAGAGGAGAGCCAGGCAGCAGAGGGGGAGAAGGAGGCGGCGGGTCAGTGATGAAATCCGGAGGCAGGCGAGCATCACTGTAGGACCTTTGGAAGAAGTTCTCCACGCTCTTACTGCGCATGATGGTCTTGAAAGACAGCGAACGTTTTAGCCTCTGGAGCTGCACACATATTGACAGAGACAGACAAAATGGGTACACAAAGAACAGACACAAGATAAGCAAGAATGCTGTGCCACATTTGGGAGCAATAACAGATGTCCAGTGCACCCTTAGGACAGCAAAGGCAATATCCTGGCATCCATAAACACAACATTCTGTGCCGATCTCTACACTACTGGGAAAAGGGTTGACTCACGAAATGCAGTATTGCCTCATAAGGAAATAAAACATTAATAGAAAAGTTGCCTGTACAGTCCAAGAGACCAAGCATACAGTATCTTTTACACAGTCAAAACAGGGATACTTGTATATTTGGCCATGGCTAAACAAATAATTGTTTTTCTTTTCTGGTTATTCATTCATTCAGTCACTGCTGTGTATAAATAATATTTCATTGGTAGAAGTGGGAGGAAGGCTATTGTGATGAAACAAAATAAGACAGTTTACACAGCCTTATCATTTATCAGCAGCCTACCCCCAGGGCTCTTAATCTGATGAAGTGTTGCCATTGGACAGATTGATATACTGTGCTAAGGAGGGTTAAGCTCACAGGGCTAAGCTCACAAGTTAGCACCAAATGAATTTGCATGTGGCTTCTCATACTGTATATACTGACATAAACAGCCATCCTCATTTCTTTCAAGATACACAGACCAAACAGTCATAAATGATTGAGGGTTGCTGTCTCTGAAAAGCCCAACAATCAGATGACAAAGTGTCACATCAGTGGCCATCACATCTGTAAGCTCTGCTCTCTGTAGCCACCTACCATTGATTGGATAGATAAATGCATGTTTCCTGACATTTCCCTCCAGCTCTGTGTATGGATGATAATGCTAGTTTCCTGGATGATAGGCAGCCATTTGTTACCCTGTCATGCAGTGGCAGCAGGAGAGCACTGTGAGGGCGTGGTCGTGTTGCAAGGGAAGAATGGATCAACGCAGACAGACAAGAAGACACATAATCAGTAGGCCACACTGACACTGTCTGTGCACATGCTGTGTCTATCTGCCTGTCTGCGCTTGTTCTGCTCAGTGCCAAACATAATCACTTTACAGGGACATGCTGTTTAAAGCTCTACGTGTCTGGGAATAAGATATGAAAACAGTTTGTCTATTTGAGTTTGTGTGTGTGAGGGACACATGAAGAAACAAAAGTGGATGTGTGCAACTGAGTACAAGTCCAAGTTTCCTTCATCAGACGACACTAATGAAGACAAGTTACGAGGGAGACCAACACAATCCATATTATTATTATAGATGTGTGTGCACACAATAGTGTTGTGCTCTGTAAAGAAAAAAGAAACAAAATCAATGTAGAGATTTACTTTTTTTCATTGCACACATTCCTGTTCATTGTCAGATTTGTGTCCCTGCTTTACACACGATGAAACATGCCCATAAAAAGTTACGTCACAGATTTGAGTTATCAAATTTGTCAACTACGAAGACTGTTTGATTCAGATGAAAGGCTATAGAAAGCTACACATGGTTGTTGTGAAATTATTTTGTCAACATTTATAAGCTTAATTTAACAAGGCAATACTCCTGGAATCACCTTTTGTGAAACACTCCGTTTCTAATAAGGGATCAAAACAAACTAAATTTGTAAGAAGAGTAATGGTGGAGAAGAATACACACCATACAACAAAAATGTTTAACTTTATACCAATTTGTAAAGCTCAATTAAATAATTAGCCATAGCAATTCATATACCATTCATGAAGAATATCATGCATATTTTACCAATATTTTCTAATAGAGGAAAGATCATTTGACACGTCTCCACATTTTCTGTGCAGCATCGCAGTCTCGATTCAAGCTCTCTCAATCAGAGGAGATGAGTGCTGGCATAACGGATTCAGTCGGAGCACATGTCTCAATTACAGCTAATCTAATCATCTGTCAGTGTGCAGGCCTAAAAAACATTCCCAGTTTGCTTCCATTTGAACATTAGATGACAGTGTCATACTTCAGAGTCAAGGCCAGTGTGATACCACGTTCGATTTGGGTCACCGGTGTGCACATCTCAGAACATGTTCATGTGTTAACATGAACTTCTGTGACAGATGCCACTGCCAGTGTGATGAGCTAGAGTGAGGTGAGCTTTGCTGATACAGTGGTTGTGCTGTGTTTTGTAGTCCCATATTTATTTTTTGCAAATGTCTGTCAAATGCAAAGGGAACTATGTCAGTATTCTTTCATCTCTACTAACAACATGTGACAAGGAAAGTGCTGTGTATTTGCCCCCTTCCTGATTTCTTATTTTTTGCACATTGGTTTATGTTGAATGTTTCCTAAACTAAAACTAAACTAAAAACAACTCAAACTAAACTAATTTAATATTACACAAAGATAACCTAAGTAAATGCAGAATTCATTTTTTAGATTATTTCGTTTATTAAGGGGAAAAAAACTGTCCAAACCTGCCTAGCCCTATGTGGAAAAGTAATTGCCCCCTAAACCTAAAAACTGGTCGTGCAATCAGAGATGGATTTGCTGGTGTGTTCCGGATCATTGTCCTGCTACATAACCAAAGTGCACTTGAGCTTGAGGGCACAAACTTATAGCAGAACATTTTCATTCAGGATTTTCTGGTAGAAATAATAATAATGGCATGTCGTCCAGGTCCTGAAGCTGCATAGCAGCCCCAGATAATCACACTACAATCACTATTATGACTGTTGATATGATGTTCTTTTTGAATGCTATGTTAGTTTTACGCCAGTTACGAGATGCAAACCTTCCAAAAAGTTCAACTTTTGTCTCATCAGTCCACAGAATATTTGTCCAAAAGTCTAAGGGATAATTAAAATGTTTTTTGGCAAACGTGAGACAAGCCTTTGTGTTCTTTTTGGCAGCAGAAGCTTTCATTTTTAAACTCTCCTATAGATGCCATTTTCCCCAGTCTCTTTCTTGTTGTTGAATCACGAACACTGACTTCAGCTGAGGCAAGTGAGGCCTACAGATGTTGTTCTGGGCTCTTTTATGACCTCCTGGATGAGCTGTCATTTTGTTCTTGGAGTAATTTTGATAGGTCACTCCTGTGAAGGTTCACCACTACCACACACAAGTTTTCTCCATTTGTGGTAAATGGCTCTCACCATGGTTCGCTAAAGTCCCAAAGCCTTTGAAATGGGCTTGGAACCTTTTCCAGACTGATACTTTCTTTTCCCATTTGTTCTTGAATTCCTTTAGATCAAGGCATGACGTGTTGCTTTTTGAGATCTTTTAGTTTGCTTAACTTTGTCAAACAGCTTGTATTTAGGTGATTTCTTGATTTAACAGGTCTGGCAGTAATCAAGCCTGAGTGTGAAATTGAACTCAGCTTTCCCAAAACTGTAGTTAATCACAGTTCATTCATGATTTAGCAATTTTACATAGTGCCAGGCTGGTAGTTACCTTTGTGCAAAATAATTTTTTTTTGATGATCTGTATCATTAAAATGTAACAAATATTTTAAAAAAAAATCAGGAAGGGAGCAATACAATACTTTTTCACAACTCTGCATATGTAAAACATTTCAACTTCAACATCATTTTTCTTTACGTGTATGATTCACAAGCGTCTCATGATGCCATGTAAAATGTACATAGCTGCCCAATTTTGCACAAAGAGAGGAACAGCAGGGACAGAGCAGCCATAATTCAATGAAAAATACTTTATTTCACCTGAATATTTGACTCTTCTTCCCTCTGTCAAACTTCAAAGCCTTCATGCAGTATGGGATACTTCAGCCTGTTTAGAAGTAAGGACTTGCTTCCACTGGGAAAGTGATGATAAGTGCAGCTCGTGGTCATAATTTGCTTTGGTGAGGACTGTTTTAAATGATTCATATGACATTTACTTATTATTATTTTTAACTTATTAGGAGGTTTTAAGGGTATTTTCCCTCTGAAGATTTAAGACTGAAATGTAGTGCACGTCTGAGGTCTGACAGTTTCTGTATCTTTTTAAAAACCAGCAATCAGTCACATCTCTTTGCAGACTGACAGGCTGTTAGATCTTTCCACATTTCACTTATTTTTACTTTTGCCAGTGTGTTCACTCCTGAACTCTGCCAACTGCCTCTGAGTTGTCAGCAAAAGAAGAGAGGGAGAGAGAAAGCTGAAACTAAAAAATAAAACACTGCAGCAGAGACACACCTCAACTCCGTGGTTTGAAATCATTATCAGAACTAGTATTCAGCTAAGTTCACCTACATTACCTATAAATGCAATATTTTTCTTTCTTTATTATGTAATTTTAATTTAATTGTATTTTAAGTTTCCCCATCACCTCACTGCAACTTTAGGCTTGCTGCTTTATGGAAATTAGTTGCTTATCTATTTTTTAGTCATTGCAGACGTCACAGAATCTGACCTTGTTCTAAGTGAGGATATTTCAGCCTTTAGTAGGATAACACTAGTGCAACTGAGCTGTGAAAGACACGGTTTTCTGCCTCAAATCATTTCTAGGTCATCAACAAATATGTGGCTTCAAAACAAATGATGATCCTAAGGTACCAGGTACATGACACATTGAAATTTAGGGATATAAATGTTTACACGCTCACTGTGCGGCTTCTGTGTGCTTTTTGAGCAGATGAAGCAAAACTTAAATAAGAATAGAAAACAAGTGGAAGCACAGCCTGTGAGTTTTATTCTTTAGTGACAAAACATCAACAAATCAGGCAGAGACAAAAACACATATTGTACAATAAAATCTATGAGAACTGTGCAAACAGCTTTTGTCTTTATCATAACAAGAAGGATATATCAACCAGTTTTATGCCCCAGTATTTCTCTGCTTGGCTAAAGTTTGTCATTATGCATGGCAGCCTGGCAGATTCCCGCTTTGAATACGAGATAAGAGGTGCATAATCACAGGCTGCTTCCATCGTTCTTTTCACAGATACATTGCACAGACATGCATACACACAGCATACACACAGTCAGTCACGTGCTTGGTCCCACACACATACACAGTTCTTCTCTTCTATGCTAATGTTTAATAGAGGAGAAACTGTGTGAAAGAGTAGCATGGATCATAAGCACTATCATCACAGCAGTTTTGCAGCTTTGCCCTAGCGACTCATCATTCACCCATTTTCACTCTCCCAATTACTGTCCACACATGCCACCCCAAGCACAACACAGATTGTCAGTATCAGACACAGGAGAGATGCTATTTCTGAGTGAGCATCACTGGTGACAAACACATTTTCCTCCTCTCATCAGCAATACGCAACAGATACAGCCTGTTAGCTTTTAACCTAGCCTTCTTATGTCCAATATTTCAACAGCTCTCATCTTTCCTTATGGTGTCACATCAAGAGACACCGCAGCAGTGAAGGTGTTACATTAATTAATCATGACCTTGGCCCACTTCAGATACTCCGGTGCTCATGCCACTCAAATCTGTGGTGCCCCCCTATCATTTGAAGAGAAAGTGAAGTAAACTTAAAAGTGTGTGTGCTTTGAAAGTGGTTCCCTCAGTGGTAAACTTTGTAGCTCAGGAATGACAGTGTAGATGCCAGACATGGGAAGATGAACCAATTGGTATCAATACAGGAACATGCGATTGCATCAGTAGAGCTGCTGTTAATCGATGCAATTTTGGAAAAAAAATCAAGATATTACATATCTGCGTCGATGCATTCTGATGTATTTGATTATTAGATGAATTTATTTAGAAAATTGACACAGCCAATCAATTGATATTTGAGGATTTTTTTATTCCTCATTAATTAGGCCTACTTTAAGTTAATGCTTGTTGCAGAGGTATACTATTGTAAACAGACAGAACACAGATCGCTGACACTGTATCGGGATATGAATTGTATTGACCTCACACCAGAGATGTCTACGCATAGACACTAGAAATAATCCATGTATACCCACTGGATCATTAAAACAGGTCGGCTTTCATATGCTGAGTGACTGCAGACTATGTTGTGTATGAACAGGTATGCATAATAAAACCAAACAACTTTTAAATCAAATGACTTTCCAGTCACTAGTGTTTCATGAGATTAATCACATAATGTCTGGTCTACAATTAATATCCATGCTAGAGGCATGGCTGTAGGGGTGCCAACATCAGCCAGTGTACTGGAAGTACTGCCATAAAATGTTATACATCTATTCATCGTCCTTAGAGAACAAATTCTAAAGTCACTCTTTCTAGCTCGACCATTTTGGGTTTTGTGTGAAATGTCTGGATAGATTTGAATTGAAATACAAACATTAATGCATCTCTTCTGGATACATATTAATAACTCTGGTAATGTCTTTTCTTTTTAATGTCTTTCACGTAGTGTCATCTACAGGTCAAGTTGCACAAACATGCTAGCATTCCAAACAAAAATGGTTAACATCGTAGACATATCTGTGAAAAATCAGCATGATCATGAAGCACTGCTTTAAGCTTAGCTCACTCTTGTTTCTAAGTTTATCCTCACAGAGCTGCTACACTTTTGGTCTCAGACTTGACAGGCTGCCTAACAAGTTATGCCAAAACCTACAAACATAAAGTTACTGATATATCACTGCCAGCGGACCTTTGCAAATGAAAAGTAAAAATTATTAATTGATTATATTTATTTTATTTGAGACTCCTGTTCATTAGCAGTAAACAAATATTGCATAGCCTAGGTGACAGTTTGAAATGAGTTAACAATATAGTTTGTTTTAATAAAAGTTCAGTTTTTTATCTTGATCTATCACAGACTGACAAATGTAGCAAAATCACATTGTCAACAAAATAACTACACTGGTTTTCAATCTGCTATTGCAACGAGTTGTTGTGTATTACATCAGACAGCACACCTCAAATACACTCCTGTTTGTGGTTGTTTCTAAATGTTCTTGTTTTCCATGAGAACATAAATGCTTTCAGCTGTGCTAGCATAACTGTACAATGGTTTTCTAATGATCAATTTGTCTTTTCAATTGATAGACTTGCATTAGCAGACACAACATGTCATTAGAACATAATTGACCTCTGTACACTTCCTGTATATATTCCATTAAGAAAACAACAGTTTCCAGCTACGACATCATTTACAACACTGACAATGTCTACGCCTATTTCTAATAAATGATATTGCAAAATGTTGCCACATAAGTGGAACAAACATTTGCAAGCTAATGTGTATGTAATGTGTGTGTAAAATCAAACCATTTTTTAATATGGTAATGTACAGAATCTGTACAGGATTTTATAATAAGATCATCTCATCATAAGAAATTCACCAAAAGACATTAAACAATGATATGAAATTAGTGCCAACTCTAATAGTGTGTAATTGCAACCACCATGGCATATTTTCAATTTACACAGTCTACTTTTGGAATATTTTTGAATGAAGGTACTATCACTCATGTGTTAGCATAAAGCACAATGTAAAAATACCTCTTTCACAATAGAAACGTCTCCTGCAAATTTCATGGTTTAGAGATGACTTGTCATTTATCTTTGGAGCTGTGGCAACTTCTCATTTTCACACTGTAGGTAAAGCCTGTCACCTTTTATCACTCAGCTGCCTGTATGTGTGCTTAAGTGCCAAGATTGAGTGCAGAAAATTGCGTGAAGAATCCAAAAGGGACACTGGGCTGAAGTCAGGAGACTGGGGGGGCCAATCTTCCAAAAACATGTTGTAGACTATTATTTAAGTCTTTATACCTCTAAACTCAGAGATGGTCCTGCACACTCATTTTGAAGAAAAAGATGTTTACCTGTGAGCTTTCATCATGGAAAAACGGTCCCAAAGCATCAACCCTGAGAGATCAAACAGCTCTCAAAAAAAGCAACACTATTGGCTACTGATTGCTGCTCACACAACTCATCTGCTCCTTCACTCACATTTCTGCCAGGCTTGGCACTAGGGGACATTTTGGAAGCCAGGGAGAATGTCCATGCTTTCTCTCATCTTAATCCTCTGGCACTGTTTTCCTCTGTTCGTGATTTCTGATATGGGTCTATGTGGAAAATTTGCTGGTGGTGGATTTCAGGGAGCATCTGCTATCAGAGCGAGTCACTCCCTCTCTCCCTGTCATCTTTATCTCATTAAAAACATCATGAATTTGTGGTAGTGTGTCTGATTAGATTCATTCAAAAATTACACCCTACGGCAGATTTTTTTTTTTTGGAGGGAGATGATCTTAATTAATTGTTTAGAACATATATGAGTGGAATAATGATATGAATAATTTGCTTAACTACAACATTTCCTAAATAGTCTGCAAATTCCCTATTCTGTGTCTGGGACCAACATTCAAAGGATGCTCCAAAGATGTTACAATCAACATCTCAACTAAACATCAAACCTCTGTGGGTAATACAGGAGCAGAAAGTCTGAAGATTAAAGTGAGATCCATTTCACACAAAGGCCTTGGAGTTTAGGAAGCTAAGGCAGATGAGAATCATAATTCCTCAGATTGAATATTCAGCCTGGTGGTTTAAATGGCTGTGATTTGGTGAAGCTGGAGTACACCATTTAATCATGTGAATACCAATCAGTCCTGTCTGGCACAAGATGGTGCTGAGTTTTCTCTGGTAGCAGCTGGTGAGGCGTGGGGGGAGTGGACAGCACTGTGCAGGGGTGAATGTTTATAAAATGCTCATCCTCATAAACCCAACATCAACACCCAACATGAAACACATCTGACTGAGCGTCACTTTGCTTCACACATGACCACAGCGCATGTGTGTGCTTGAGTGTGGGAGGTATA
>OMLM01001595.1:16161-26993 GCA_900302695.1 Helostoma temminkii | reverse complement strand
TTCTGCATGAGAGCACAAACACACTGATTCCCTGTGAGCTTACAGATAAATGAAAAGAAGAATCTGGATATAATTATTGAAACAATCCACCCATCAAGTCTTATCCAGTACCCTTCGAATTGTCATACCGTCTCCAGTTTTCCATTCGAACCAACTGCAATCGCATAACAGCTTCCTCTTGTGGCCTGAGCCAGACACTGCAGGTAATTTGTTGTGTTGCTGTTCTGCTGACCCAAAGAGTCCTGCAGGTAAAAGACATTCACAGGCTTCCCTGCTGCCAGCGCAGGCAGAGCCCTCAGCACTGCCTCCGGCTGGTCGGGCAGGTCCATACAGAGAACGTGGACGGCGTGACAGGCCTGGTCGGTGAGGGCCATACTCAAGGCAGCCAGGAGATCTCTACCTGGGCTGCAGCTGATGGAGTGAATCCAGGACAGAGCTGAGTAGACGGTGTCAGGAGCACAGAGCAGCATGTGGTGAGACCAGCAGTCCACCTGGAGTTAGGACAAAAATCTGTCACTGAAGTAAATTCTCTGCATGTGGTTTAAAATAAATGATTCTTCATTCAGGTCATTTTTATTAAATTTGGCTTTTTAAGCTTTCAAGTCAAGTCAGTTTTCTTTGTAGAGCTTGTTTCATAAGCAGTGTCAACAAGCTTCACAACAACATGACGGCAAATTAATGGATACTGTGAGAACAAATCAACACAAAATGTTAAATGTTAATGATCTCTATGTGTTAAATGTTAAAAATGACGCCCTCTGTCCTTAAACCCTCGACTCTGATACGGAAAAACTCCCCCCAACAGAGGAGGGATCCCTCTTCCAGCACAGACTCATGCCGCATGTACAGATACCACGTATTAAATACACAAACATACACACACATACATACAGTAACAGTATCACAAAATGGAAAAATACTCAAGTAAAGTAAATGTATCTGAAAACGTAGACCTGTAGTACTTTGGTAAATGTATCACTGGTTACAAAAGGGAACAAAAGGAAAATGGAAACATTAGCACAGATTAAAACTAAGCCACTTATACAGTTATTACAGTTATTTTTTAGACTGTAGCTACGTTGTTGTTGTAGCGTGTGAACAGTTATAGGTCTTCCTCTTAATTATCATTATGAATTTATAAAATAACAACAGGTGCGTCACTCACAGCTGGAAGCTCACCTTGCTGGAGAACGTCATGACGTTGAAGAGAGAGTCTCTGAGTGAAGCTTTTGTCAGCAGGGTCTGGATGAGCAGGCGCTTCACCGACCCCAGGACAGGTCTCACGTTCTCCGAGCTGTCCAGGACAAAAGTGATGTTGCTGCTTTGTTTGCCCACAAAAAGGGGAATCAGTGCAGGCACCGTCTGCCTGGAAGTCATCGTCACACTGCAGGAAAACTTAGATTCTTAGCAGTTTATACTAAATTCAATATTCAAATGAAGAGAGAAGAGTTTGAAGTAGTACTTTTGTCTATTTGAGTAATTAATTTGTGTACTTCTGCTAACTTTGGCTATGGTACAGTAAATAATATTACAGTACAATGTTCTCAGTTTGTTTAATTTTATTCTAGTTTGTATTATATTTTCAAAACATGGCATTTGTCTCTTTTACACTCTCTTTCATTTGGTAGAGAATTAGCCAAAGTCTCCTCATCCAGGAAGTTTTTAAAATCTGTTCATATATTAATTTAATTCAACATAATTAAGCCAGTGCTGTAGTTATTACTGTCTGCTAATGTGATGTTGTTCATCTTAATGTGCTCATGTTAAAGTAAAAGTGTAGTAATTCTCTGCTACACTTTTATCACTCACATCCAGTATACACTGTGTACTTACAGTATAAATACCTGAATACTAGTTAAGCAGAATGTCAGATAATATGTACTATTACATGGATTCATGAAATAATTGGTGTATTCATATGGAAGTTTTAATGTTGCAGCTCCAGAGTAACACATTTTTATAATATCATGGGTTATTTAGCCATTTTATTCTGTATTATTTATCTGACTGTACGTGGTAACTGAAGCTATTAGATACATTTAGTGGAGTAAATTGTATAATATTTGCCTTTGAGATGAATAAAAAAACTGAAATACTGACATACAATATACTGTACTTGGTTACTGTACATTTCACTAGTTTGTAATCAAGAGTTTATCCACAAATGTAAACAGAAATGAATACGTTTCCTCCACACCATAACAGGAAATACAGTCATTAAGTATGTTGCATCAAGGAAACAGCCATTAATGTTAATAAAGTCAGAAACACATTACCTACAGTTTGTCCACACTCAGCTGCAGACGACAGCTTCCCCTCACTGTTGACGCTGGTTTCCCTGGAGAAATGTTCAGGCCATGATTGTTCTTCGTGGCCACAGGAGGGGCTGTTCACCTGCCAGCTCACTGTTACTAAACACCACTGTCACATTACGGTCGCGGTTCAGCTGCACAGCATCAGAGCTGTGTAATTAAAGCTGCTTTACATGTCTTAGAGAACACACCAGGGTGAGAACAAACCCTCTTTTGCTTAACCTCTTCTTTAATTATGTCGGGCAACCTGCAGCTGGAGCAGTTTCATAAACGCACTCTTCAAAATAGTCCATGGTAAAATTACAGTGCTGTTATTTTTTGCGATTATATGCCTTGAAATATTTTTCATCATAAAATCTACTCTATTTTTATATAATATATTATAATATATTGAACAGTTTCAATGCGAAGACAAAACACAAAATCTATATTATTAATCATTTATACAATGAAATGATGAAGTCATTCATCATCATAATTGTACTTTCTGAAGCAAAACATTTATCCAATACCTGAATCACCAGTAAGTGACACCTGAGCTCAACAGCTAGTTCAGGTCTTCAGTCATTCAGACGTCGACTTATTCTTACATTTGACATCATATGCTTGAGCTTCGGCTCACTGACTGATGGCCTGGAGTTCTCCTACAGTGTTGTCTAGTAGAGCGGCAACAAAGCATCCTCACAACATTACACTGCCACCTCCATCCCCGACCTTGAGAGGGTTGAGAACAGTATATATAAGAACAGTTGTTGCTGTTTAGCTAAAGTGGGTGATTTCAACTTATTCATTTAGGATATGGATGATTATCGTTTTAGTTTTACAGTATTTTAGCTTGTTACCATCCAGAAAATTAACACATTAAGGTGTTAAACTCCATTTTACTACCTTGTGGAAAACACAGCCTAAATGTTTTCATGGATTGCTTGTCAGAATAATGTCTACATTGTTATTTTTCTTCCTTAATATTATTTCTTTTTTATCTTTTACCGACACTTGTTTTGTTCTGTATTAAAATAGTTAAAGGGACAAAACCTTTGTACTGCCTATGCTGCAGTAAGAGTCATTGTGTTGCCTTTGTTTTATGGTAGATTTAGTTTGAAGATATGAAATAGTATCAGATACAAAAAGAGCAGATATGAAGTGGGACGGAGTATTTCTTTCACTCCTGCATGTTATGCTACATTTAGTGTGAGAGAATAAGAGAATCTGTGCAAAAACTTTCACATCATTTGGGATTTTATTTGACATTCAGTGCTGCACTTTGCTACAGTCACATGATAAAACATATCACTAGTGTCACTATCATTTTGTAAACACTCAAAGGCAGTGACCTCCAAGCAAGTACGCATTTCATGCTAGAAAATACATTAGAAAATACAGTAGACAAACAGTTGGTCTAAATGCAGTAGACTGTGCTAAGCTAATCAAATACACTTTACATGAAATAAAAAATATTTTGTTCCCCAACAACGATTCCTGCAACAAATGTAGAATATACAGTTGTTGTATAACTGTACTAATTTATAGGATTCAAGAAAATCTACACTAACTCCTGTAGTGACACTAATACATGACTACGTTCATTTATTGTCAATGATACGTGGTGGCTCATGAAGACAGCTGCTCTCTAAACTGCTCCCTTTATATTCAAATAAGTGAAGTCAGTGTGAGATATCTGACTGGTGAATGCAGCAAACAGACACACAGAGAAAGTGAGAATTAATGAGCCATAATGCCATAATGAGGCATCTAGATGTGAGAGTGAATATTTGTATTGCTTTGTGTGTGTGTGTGTGTGTGAGTGTGTGTGTGTGTGTGTGTGAGTGTGTGTGAGTGTGTGTGTGATTGTGGGAAGATCAGTATCCCCGGTCTGTGAAGTCAGAGGAACTGTTGTGCAAAAAAGAAAAAAAAAGAGGAGGAATGATTTGTTTAGATCGACTGAAACAGTTTCAAATATTAATAAAACTAAAGAGCAGTTGTGTGAAGAGTTTTACTCATGTTGTGACATCACAGAAGTATTATCAAGAAAATGTTCTTGTGTATAAAAGTTAACTGCATTTGTTACATTATTACCATGTACTATTATATTATTATTATTGCTGCAGTTAAATGTTAGCTGCATTTTAACAACGTTAATTGTAATGTTGTAATAACTTTACTCTTTATGTATTTTCATAGCAGCACATGTGCTCAAAGCAAACACTCTCTTATCACCTTACCTTTCACTGAGTGATTTTTTGGCAAACTGCACTTGCTCTTTTACTCGTGTCCCAAACACTAACATCTGCTTTTCAGTGTCAATCACACACTGCAAAACAACAAACGACAAACAATTTCAACTAATTACACAAACAAACATCCTTATTCAAATTAAACTGAATGGCTGAGTGTTTGGATGTAAGGTCGTGGAAGGAGTCTCACCTTGAGTGACTTTATTGTCTTGCTGCCCAGAGACATCAGTGGCCTGTTACTTTCTGCAAACAAATGTGAAAAGTTTAATGTGTTATTTTGACACTTGGTTTAATAATATTTCACTTCCTTACCCACTACGGCAAATGAGCACATTATCCTGAGTTGTCCGATGGTTAGACTGAGCTCCTTGACGTGACCTTCGACACAGATCTGACGCTGAAATGGAGGAGCCACTGTCTCCGTTTTGTTCTCCTCCACCAGCTCCTTCAAACTTGGAGAGAAACAAAACCAGTCAAATATCCCCTTTTCTTAACGACAGACAACAGCTTTGACTCTGAGTCAGCTCACCCTAATCTCTCCACAGTCAGCGAGGACATCAGGTTCAGTCTGCAGCCTGTGTCAATCAGCACGTTCACTTCCTGTCCTAAACACTGTCAACACACAAAGAAGGTTGAGGTGAACCTGTGCAAACACAAGAAACACCACTACAGGTGTTCTGTTTTAAAATAAACAACCAAAAAAAGGGCAGCCTGTCCACAAAGAAGTTACCCATGGCGATGAATAAAGTATCAATTAATATCATTATTATTGTTTTTATTATTAAAATGCACTTTAAATAGCACAAGTTACATTAATCATTATGCAGATTTAATTTCAGAATAATGTACATTATTATGTTTTTTAATTGTATTTATTGATGTAAAATCATATTGTACTATCACATATCAACATATCAGATCGTCTCATGCTAGTTTGTAAATTTCCCAATTTGATTTCAAATGTCTTTAATGATATACGATGTTTGTTCCAACCCTCTCGTACGTCTGCCTCTGTACGGTGTCTCTTGAAATTGTATCCCATTACCATCATGATGATGATGGTGGCTGCTGTCTTGGTGTAACTCTTACTGTAGAAACCAAGTGATTTGGTTTGGACTGGACACAAAGACGTCGGGGTTAAGTTTAGTCACCAAATAAACAAGGTTAGTAAAAGTGTCAAATGTTTGGCCTACAAACAGCAGCTTCCCTAAACTCACATTATGTTCACCACTGGACAAACACTACAATCATAACCAGCCACATTCGTTATGTGACTGGTTACAACCACAGTAACAGAAAGTCCAGTGATGTGTCGTGCCTCCCATCCCAGTCACACCAAACCCATCCTGATAAAATGTGATAAATATTTGGTAGCAGTGTGATGTCCACTGCAGCTGCTAGACGTTGGTGACGTACAGCCTGTAAAGACTGAGAGTTAAATATAGTGGAACAGGCTCCAGAGTTAGTGTCTGACTGAAAGTATCAAAACTGAAAATACTCAGCTTTAAAACTGTACTTGTACTGAGATATTAGGGTACACTACATTCCCGTCACCTTGCAGGGCACATAGATAAAGCCTTCCTCTTCGTCGTCCTCATCCTCGCGTGAGTTCTGATGATTACGGTTACTGTTGATAAGGACTCCACTGGCTGTTTTCACTCCACACATGTTCGTCCTTCCCCGGGACATCTTCGCTTCTAGCAGTCGCTTCTGCAGGATGTGGTGAGGCTGCTGATATAAAAACAAAAATATCAATGCACTTTCTTTTTTTAATTGTTATTGGTGAATAGTATTAATCCATGTGTTCATTCCTGGGTGACACAGAGTGTAAATTGTGAGAATAAATGACCTGGACTTAAGTTTAATTTTAAATGTGAAAAGTTTTAATATGTAAAATGTAATGTCATTGCAATTTCATACATCAAAAGTGAACTAAATTATACTTGTAAAGTTGTTAAAACTACATATTTACTCACTTCTTGTCTCTTATAGTACCTGCAATGTAAAAGTAGTTCACGTTTTATTTAAAAAAAACACTAATTAATTTGTTTACTTATTTATTACATTTTATTTATGCAGGAATCAGGTCAGGCGTGTTGCATTTTCTCGTCCTCCTTAATTTTTTATGGATTTTTCCCGCCTCAATACACAACAAAACAAACACGCAACAAAACTATTCACACAAAACAGAAATTATGCGTTTTAAAGAAAAATATAATAACACAGAAACAAATGCACAAAAGGTGAATTGTCCTATTTATCAATTTAAGCCACTTGTTTTCAACGTATTTCTATATAATTGTGGCTACATGATCTCGTCATTATAGAGACTATGATAAAGAATAATGAAAATAACCGCACATTAACAGAAAGCATCGCTATTTTAAAGCCTGTTGTGATAGAAATCTATAATTTGGAGAAAGGATAAACTAAAGAAATAACGTGTGACACTAAGGCCTTTCACATGAGGCTCACTCCCTCTTTGGACGTCCCGAGCTTCTTCAGTCCGTCCAGAGGAAGCAGGTCAGCCGAGTCTTTGTGGAGGAACTGGATCGCCTGTTTCAGCCTCCTCTGCTGCCTCAGAGCTGCAGCATCCAGGACCCCAGAGTCTCCTCGGTTCATGTCGGCGGGTACCAGGCCTCGAACCGAACCGTTTCTGTGTGTGTCCTGCTCCAGACCTGCTTACATATACCTGAGTGTGTCGGGATCACCTGTGATGCGCTGGAGAGCATCCGATCAGGAGGCAGTCAAGTCAGAGAGCTTAGTGACGACTTCTGGTCCCAAACTTCAAAATAAAATCCAGAAATTAGATTTAGATTTAAATAAAACGGACTTATGGTTTATGTTTTCCAGTGGCTCAGTAGTATGAGGTGGAGAAATAAAAAAATAAAATACTGTAATTAATTTAAATGAACTAAAAATGTGCCAAGATGTAAATGTACTGTTTGCATATTTTATACAAATATTGATTTGCACATGTATTTATTTATGATTTTGTTTGTTTTTTTTATAAATATGTTTTGTTTTCTCTCTCTCTCTCTCAACTTGTCACATGGTGGTTGTCACAGCGAATAAAAAACCCACTCTGACATTTTTTGGACTTTGCTCTAAGTGGCTCTGACAATTTCAGGGTTCAGTAGTGCTTCATGTTAGACAAAACAACACAGCCTAAAAGAAACACAAAGCAATATGAAATGTCAACTTGAAATGCACAAATATGATTAATAAAAAATAAAAATAAAACAAAAATGGAAAAAGATAGAATAGAATAAATTAAACATGGGAACATGTCCTTAGGTGAAAGTCACCTAAGGACATGTTGTAAAAGAGCAGTTTTCTGGAAGTTTCTTCCAGACACATGCAGCACAAAAATACATAAAAATATTATTAATGTTATTTTAATATTGTTATTTTAATATATGAATAGCCTAATGAATACATTTTAATTTGTTTCAATGCCCCAGGGCCTACATGGTTGAACTGTGGGTGTAACTTGGGTCTTCAAGTGAATAAAAGCTTTTATTTTGACAACAGCTTCCTGTCGGTTTTGTTTTGCTTCATGCTTTTTCATTCAAAACACTGAAACAACAACAACAAAGATTTAATGTGTTATAAAAACACATGCATCTGTAGAACTACACCTTCACAGAAATGTTACACAAAGATAATCAGGCAAAATAAGAGTTTGTAGAATTAAGTTTGGAGTGTTTATTAGTGTTGTTTACTAGATGTAAACAAACTAGCAGGTTAGTTATCTTGCAGTAACTTGCTGGTACTTTAGTTGCATTCATATTTCTGAGAATTGAAGTAGTTCAGTTACTTTTTGTCATTTTTTTGCACAACTACTGCCACTATTTTCATTTTATAAAGGTGAATTGGTGAATTATTATTATTTTTGTTCAGCTTTTCTTTTCTACTGTAGGTGACCATTTTTGGACAAATTTGAGCAAGCTGTCTAGAAATGTGCCATATTTAAAAAAAAAAAAAAAGTAAGTTACCATTTAAGTTGTAGTCACATAACACACACACACACACAAATAATTCTCTGTGGTTTTTAATGTTTTGTGTATGATGTGGTAAAACTAAGCTTCATAGATATGAATTAGTCACAAGTTTTTTTATCACAAAAGTGACGTGAAAACAATCAGACGTGTGTTTGCTGAATGGACACGTCTCAATTTTAAAAGTTTAACTAAAATGGCCAAAAATCAACCTAATAGTGCTCATGTAGTTTGCCCAGAGACCTGACGGCCCTTCTGGTCACAGCACTTCACCTTCACATCTGGGCTGAGTGGGGCTTTTACACTTTCAGTCCTAAGACTTTATGAGTGAGACAGAATTGTCCCAGATGTGGAAATACCATCAGGTGATGTATATAAACTGGACTTAGGCCAAGGAACTGGATCTAGTGAGTTGTCCAACTGGTAATCCAGACAGGATGGTCTTAGTTATACTGTTGATCCATATTACCATGCTGTCTGTTTTCTATGTTTTCTGGGAATTACCGTGTGTGTATTTGGGATAGGATGCTCTGAGTAGTCTGTTGTCTGACTGCAGAACACCTCATCCCTCTTCACTGCATTGCCCACACTCCCCCTTTTTTTCCCACACGACCTTGTTTTCAACATGGATGCCGAAAAACCCCACCGCACGCCGCTATTTACTTTGCAGAAGAACGAATCCAACCACATCCTAAGGCGCACACTATCTCGGAATGTCCAGCCACGCTTAGCCGTAGTATTTTGCTGAATTTTGAACATGTATTTGCTGCGTCTTTACGGAAAAAAGCCCGAGACAATGCGAAAACCGACGCGGAATGGCGTCTGCCAGGGGCCCCGGGAGCTGAATAACAGCAATACAAGTTCCAATTGTGGATGATAGACGTGTCTACTGTCCAATAGCAATGGGAGTTAAAGCTCTCTAGCCAATCACCGAGTCCTATTTGTGAATAGGGGCGGAACACAAGGCGGCGGGTCCAGCTGCCATACATGTTCCTGGTGTGTGGACATCCCCGAGCGTTTCCTGCACTGGTGCATGGTGGTCGAACAGGAGGAATTGTTGGAAATTTTTCGGAGGTTAGTATATAAATTGGTTTTTACCCAGTGTGCATTATTCCCTCAGCCATCTCTGCGAAAGGGGAGTGACAGGCTGCGGCGAGGATCGAAAAGACGCCCGGAGGCTGTTGTTGTAGCACAAGAATAAAACTGACATGCATCGAGTCGGAATGGTTATGTTATCATTAATTAGCTCATGGATTCCCCGGTCTTGTTTCCTAACTGCGTCGATAGTTAGACGGCTTGAAGCTCCATGGGCACAGCTAGCAAGCCCTGCAGCCGCGGTACAGAGCCAGCCCAGACATTCATATAAATGTTTCGGATAGCTGCGCTGTCGTTAACACGGTGAACTCCAGGAAACAGTTTGGTAGCAACCGCTAAAATATCGTGACAGTTATGGTTGACGTAGTTGGTAGGGGAGTTAGCATGGTGGCTAACTAGCTAGCTCCGTTAGGGCATATTCTTATAAGATGAACTAATTGTAACTTTGGCTGTTGAGTTCTTGCTGTCAGTGTCCTGACTGACTACGTTTAATCCTAGATCAGTGTCGTCTCTTTGTACCTGGCAGGTTGTGTTTAACTCCAGTGGCACACATGGCAAGTCATAGGTAACGTAGCTATTTAGCTAGCTAGCTTCAAATGCTAACGTTATATTCAAATTAATTAGCGCCAAAGGCAGCTCTACCTGACGTTAGAGCCTGCCAGGTAGTCGGCACTCATTTAGCCACGACTGAAAGAAGTACACAAACTCTGTAATCTAGTAAAAGTACAAATAATCTAAGTTTTGTGCGTGAGATTAGATCAGGAAAGACGTGCAGGTAATTGCTGAAGCTCAAGTTCATCATGTTGGTAAACAAACTATGTTTAACAAAATGTTAATAACCCAAAATGTAAAATATCTGAAACAGAAAACAGACTATAGATATACTGCGCCGTTAGTTTTAGTATGTACTAGATATACACTCTACATTTATACAGAAATACTATACAAATGTCAGTGGGGGTGGAAGTAAGTGTTGGGCCACAGTAACATTTGTTGCTTTAGCAGTGATATCATGAACTTGTATATGTTTATTTCTCAGCCTTTTTATTATATTACAACTAGAAGTTAATAGGAAGTGTGTGCACAGTGTTAAAACACAAATATCAAACAGTTTCAGTAGGTTAAAGAGACAGATATTTATTGTGATCTCTGCAGAGGAATATAGAGAGTTTGTGGACAATAATAGGAAT
>OMLM01001595.1:0-12509 GCA_900302695.1 Helostoma temminkii | reverse complement strand
TTCAGATTGTGTTACAGGGTCAAGACAACAGGGCAGTAAGGGTCTCAAACGTAGGCGAGAAGTCTTTCCGCTGTGAATATGAGGGCTGTGGAAAGCTCTACACCACTGCCCACCATCTCAAGGTAAGTGTGGGAGTTTGGTGGCTGTGTGCGCGCATGTTTTATGTTTTGTTGTGCCTGTTGAAATGAGAGTTTTTAAAGACAATATTTCCTTAGTGCATCTTCCTGTGATGTTGTTCTTTTTAAGGGTCACTGCTATGTTGCTTTATTTGTGCCCCCTTCAGGTGCACGAGCGCTCACACACTGGAGACAAACCATATGTTTGTGACTATCTTGGCTGTGGGAAGAAGTTTGCAACAGGTAAGCTGTGGATAGTTTTATTTTCTTGTTAATTTTTTAACTATTTAATACATTTTTAGTGCTCTTATTGGACTGTAAATAGTGAGTAAATAGAAGGAATAAAGTCTTATGTGAACGTTAATAACTCTAAGTTTCTGTTTTTATGGAAATGTAAGGATATGGGCTAAAGAGTCACTCACGCACCCACACGGGGGAAAAGCCATACAGGTGTCAAGAGCTGAACTGCTGCAAGTCCTTCAAAACATCTGGAGACCTTCAGAAGCACACAAGGACTCACACAGGTACACAAACATACGCACAAACCCACTCAGTCATGATTCAGTTAATAGGCGTATGGTATTGATCTATTAGCAGTTTGCTGGAAGCTGAAATTATTCTTGACCCAAAGGATATTTGTTTTAATAGAGAAGAGACAGTGTGCACTTCTGTTGTTTTGGCCAGAGTCATGCAGTACCAGGTTATTTAATCAACACGTATTGTGGTGTTCCTGGTTTGGTTAAACACTTTGCAAGAATTTGTTGACAACGTGTGTGGAGCTGAGATCCCCGTCAGAGCCACCAACGTGCTGGAGGAGTTTTCAGGCACATGGTTATCATGAGAATAGCAAGATGAGAGCTGAAGTTTATTTTTGAAATGTTTTGCAGTGTCGCTGTTGGTGTAGAAAACAAATTGTATAACTGATTTGTTATAAGGGTTTAGTACTGGAGGTTGATCAGCAACTCCTTAAAGCCAAAATCCTCATTCTTTTTCATCCCATCTCTTGTGTTGCAGGAGAGAAACCCTTTAAATGTCCAGTAGAAGGCTGTGGAAGGTCATTTACCACCTCCAACATCCGAAAAGTTCACATCCGAACACACACCGGTGAGCGGCCATACTACTGCTCTGAGCCGAGCTGTGGACGCTCCTTTGCTAGTGCTACCAACTACAAGAACCACATGAGGATTCACACTGGTGAGACCTTTGTTATTTGTTATTTGGTAGTGAGTCCGACTCTCTAGTGAAGTCTGTAGGTTTTCTTGAGTTTCAACAACTTATTATCAGTAAGAATTAACAAACAAAACTAATTATCTGGCTATTTTCCTACTTCACCAGGAGAGAAACCATATGTGTGCACAGTGCCTGGGTGTGAAAAGCGCTTCACAGAATACTCCAGCCTTTACAAACACCATGTTGTTCATACACCCTGCAAACCTTACAACTGCAACCATTGTGGGAAGACTTACAAGCAGATCTCCACACTCGCTATGCACAAACGCACAGCACACAACGACACAGAGCCCATCGAGGAGGAGCAGGAGGCGTACTTCGAACCCCCGTCAGGTCAGTATGCGACTAAAAAGAAAGGGCATTTTTAATAAAGGTCTGTGAAATCCAAAATATTTAATAGAGACTTGCAGCAGCAATTAATCTGCAACTGTTTTGATAACATATTAAGAGTTACTAATTTTTAAGCAAAAATGCCAAACATACTCTGGTTGCAGGTTCTTGAATGTCTGAATGGGAAATGATGGCAAAGCTTTTTCAGTATTTTTATAATTATTTATAGAGCAAATGACCAATAAAGACCAACAAATTACAATAATAATAATTAGTAGTGCTAAAACTGATCAGTCTAACCCACAAACATATAGTGGTTTCAGCTTTTCAGGTGTTTCAGTTTGCACAAAATATACAATGAAAACAAATATATATAACAAGTATGCAGTTAAATATGAATAATTTAGAATGGCACTGATGCAGACGCTGACAGACAAACTCTTCTTTTCTCGATTCAGATGCCATTGATGACCCTAGTGTGAGCTACGCGGCAACGGTGGTGGAGGCCGACGACTCGGGCTCAGAGCAGGTTCCCGTGGAGAGCTCGGAGGTGGTTGCTCAGCAACATGTTGCCTTAGTGACACAGGAGGACGGAACGCAGCAACAGGTAATGGAACGCTGCGACGCCGCAAATAGGAAACAGATGTTTTTACATTTGACGCCACGGTGTTAGCTGGAGGCTAAGTCTTAGCTAGCCTTCAGGAGTGTGCCCAGTTTCCATCCATATTATACCACATTGGCTGTTAAAAGTTGATACCTTTGATTGATACCCTAGATTTTAGTAAAGTTAATCAACAATTATTGATGTTACCCATGGTCCCAGATCCCACGAAATTAAACTACACTTGTGGCAAAACAGATACTCTCCACGTAAGGTTTTGTCCATGTCGATAAAACTCTTCAGGGTTTGTCTTTTAACATTCAAGCTGTAAATGTCTAAAAATGTCTACAGCGTTCACTCCTCTCTGTCCAGGTCAGGAAGGGTCTATGCCCTTTTTTATTTAAACCATCATACTTGGCACATGTTGACCTTATTAGCAACATTAGAAATATCAGCAGAATTAATGTAGTTTGTTGCTAACACTACCAGACACAGTGACATTACACAAAATGCTTGTTATCCAGTACAGTGTAATGTTCTACTCCTCATTCACCGGAGGCATCTAAACACAGTTAGAGATTTATGGGTTTAATAATTCTCCTTCTGCAGAGCAACAATAAGAGTCTAAGTGTGATGTTACTTCAAAGAAAAGAGATCAGGCTAAGATTTTCATTTATAAATACTCTCCACTCAGTGAAGTAATAGAACCAGGCATTTTATTCATATAACATTTTTCTTCAAGTTTCTAAGTGAACAGGGTAAAGTAAAGACAAATGACAGCAAGGCCAATGCTAGTTAAAAATGACAGAGAGCGGTGTGGCAACTGGTAGTGTGGTCACACCTCGACCCAAGGGGGTAAATATTGATGAAATCCATGTTACCAAGGGCTATTTCTGAAACATTTGCAGTGTGTTAATAATAATTTCCAGTTGGCACATTGTGAGTTTTAAATAAATCTCATCTGGCACCACATTGCTCTGGACCAGTAGACTAATACATACGACAGCTGAAGAGGACGTGTCAAATTCTCCATGATGTTCTGCGTTAGTCGTACAGAACGTGAAACTAAATCTGCGTCGTGTTTCACCCCCAGGTCAGTATCTCTGAAGCAGACTTGCAGGCTATGGGTGGCACCATCACCATGGTAACCCAAGAAGGCACAACCATTACCATCCCAGCACACGAACTGGCAACGCAAGGTGCTCACTCTGTCACCATGGTAACGACGGACGGTTCAGACGAACAGGTAAACTATGGTCCAAGTTATTTGCTGTTGTGTTTTTTTGTTGTTTTTTCTTTTTTTGAGCAGGCTTCTGTGTGTGGTTGGACGTGTTAATGCATAACTGAGCTGTTGTTGGAAAAATGTGCCACACACAGCTGTGTTTTCAGGTTCTCAGACACACAACCAACCTACCAGTTCTCTGCTGAACAGACATTATGGCACCAGACGTGGTCATTAAGTGATTTTTTGACCTGTGATTTGAATTTACCCATCACACTCGCCTCTTAGTGTTTCCTGTTAGAGACGTAAGTGAGGATATAAGGCTACGTTCACACTGCAGGTCTTAATGCTCAATCCGGATTTTTTACTTTAGCTGAAGTGAGGCTTTCAAGTTTTCATTTTGAAATAGTTGTTGTGCAGCGGAAGCTTAAAAACCTATGAGCAAATGATAATGAAAAAAGAGGACAAAACCTTTAACAGTAAACTTCTCTTTAGTTATGGTTGCCACGCGTGTACAGAGATGTGTGTGGATTTGTTGGAGTCAAGAGTTACGGGACCGTGACGTGAAACACAGATTTCGTGTCATTTGTGCTGTTTAGACTGCCACAAAAAATATGGGCAACAAAAGCAGATTCAGGCCACTTTTGCCTGCAGTGTGAACTGAGCCTAAGAGACATATTTTTATAGAAATGAGATATCCTTCTGAAATTACTACTTCACTCCACAAGGTTTCCCCATTAAAAAAAAAAAAAAGCAGAAGCAACACATTTATTGAAAACCTGCAGTGTTTGTTTATCCCACAGTAAAACTGAACACGTGTAAGTGAATGCTCCTTTTCGAACATTGATTCTCTATATTTAAATTAACAGTCAATCTGAAAGAGTTGATGCAGATCGCCAGCAAATCCTCTATTCTTAGTCGTGGCTAATCTGAGATCCCCCCTCGCTCCGTAATCGGATAAGAACTGGTACTTTTTCTGGGTCAAGCTTCAGCCAAGGAACAAGGACTGATTAAATGTGGGATTTGAGATGAACCTAATGTGTCTGTCTCCCTCAGGTGGCCATCATGACGCCTGACATGGCCTCGTTCCAAACTGTGGAGGAAGCAGGCTACAGCCAAGAACAAGATGACATTCATCCCGTCACGTTACTGGCCACCTCCAACGGCACTCACATCGCCGTGCAGGTTGGTAGACCCATTCCGCAGGTGTGATTTTACCTGGTGGGGTGAATTGTGAATTCTCTGAGACTTCGTTTACTAGACTTCATGAAGACTCACGTACATATTCACCACAGGAGACCGACTGACAGTCTGCTGCGGTTCTTTGTCAGCCTCACTTAACCAACACCCAGTGTTGTTCCAGTGATACTCACAGGGGTTTTATGTGATACTGAGTGTCAGTGGGTACACAGTCACTCCCCTGATCCCGCCTTGTTTAACTATTTACTCAAACGCTTAACTAAATGCTGTAGGTGGGGTTCGGTCAAGGGGGTGTAGGTGTTTCTGCCCTCCTGCTGGAACATTTGATTGAGGATTAAAGTAGGCCGAATCCCAACGACTATCACATACGACTTAATGCGTAATCCAAATCTACGACGAATACCGTCCCTCTTAGTGTGAACAGAAAGCTAATGCTGTAATATTAATGTAAACAGATGAAAACAATGCGTGGAAATAGTCTTGGGTGGGTCCAAAAATATTCAACATGTTAAAAAATTATTGTTTTATATTCACAATGAAAGTAACCTTATTATATATAATGCAAATACCGTATTAACTCTTAAGGCTTAGACCCCCTACAGTCACATTAAAGGCTGTAGGTCTCATGACCCACCTGGAAAACACTGTTTTCATTGACCCCCTTCTGCTCTTTCTGTAATGTTAATGAAGCAAATTCTTTTAACAACACCTTTACCACCATGTGATGGTTACCTGCCGCCACGCACAGACAAAGGTGGTATTGTCTTTTAAAAGCGTGGCTTGAGTAAATAGATTAGGCCAGTGGTATTGATCAACTGAAAGTGGTTATCACTGTGTCAATCAGTGTTGTAATATCCTCATTTTGTTTCCTTCTCCTTTGTAGCTCAGTGACCAGCCCTCTCTGGAGGAAGCCATTAGAATAGCATCAAGAATACAGCAAGGAGAGTCACCGGGCCTGGATGATTGATGGACTCATTACAGAACATGACTTAGGATAACCACCATCTCAATTGGACTGTATCAACAAGAGAAATCAGGCGTCTTCCTTAATGTTTTTTCCCCTTCATCCTCAAAGGAACATAGCTTTTATGTGTACATAGGATTTTGATAACTGGAGTTCTGCTGTGCTATTTTGTCCCCGAGCCGAAGAGACGGAGGAGGGAGAAAATGTTGCTCTAATGTTTATGAAACGCAGTTGTACAGCTAATGCTATTTCTAATAAAAAGAAAAAGATTGTGTGATTGGTTTGACTGCTGTTCATTTTTAACACCTGTTGAGCTTTTGTACACCTTCGTCACCGTAGAAAATATTATTAGTACACGCAACACTTTTTGATATGTTGTATTTTTTTTAACTAATCAGTTAATATTCTGATCTAATCTTTTGATCCAAGCTTTTCTCAGGTTTTTACTCGGCTATAGTTACGGACCAAGATTTTACATCAAATGTTTGATCCAGATGTGAAGTGAATAAAATGATATAGTTTACTTTATGCTGGTGGATCAGCAAAAAAAGAAATATAACATACAACAAATGGGTGTGAGACCACAATCTGAAATGTAAATTTTCCCCAGGTTTCTATGAAACTACCCAGGTAACCGGCAGAACCGGGTGATCCTAACTGTGGCGACACGGTTCCTGGATTTGGGTTTTGGATTTGAGGAAGAGGAATGACTTATTTGCATGGGATGGAACAATCTCTACCCGTGTTTTCTGCTTACAGATGGTCACAGTTCCTCTTATAACTAGTTAAAGCCTGGTGTAGGTACAGGTCACATATTGATCAGGTACAACAAATCAATCATCACGCCGATGACGTGGATGTTTCGCTCAGCTCGGCAGCCATCCTTAAAGCGTGTTTTTTACTGCGGTGTTTTGTGGCTGCTGATCGTTTGAACCACATGGTAAAGTTTTTATCATTTAAATTGAACTGAACGTAACTGTTTTGTTTGGGTTTTTTAACATTAATTCAGTCTTCAATCACGTTTACGTGCCGCGGCTCCTTTCATCACGTCCAGGTAACGAGCCCTTTGTCTCCACGGTGACTCCCGTGTTCGCGCCACATCGTTGCTCCGCTGCCGGTGACGCAAGGCGTGGCCAACGCTCCCCGGAACGCCCATCTTTTGAAAATTCAAAACGCGCCCCGATTGGCCGCTCTACCTCACGTGACCAACGGTCGCGGGAAGTCCTTTGCCACGCGCGTGATAGGAAGAGGCCAGATCTTGACTCATTCAAACTTTTTTTTGTAAACATTGGTTTGGTTTTATTGCGGAAAGACGTGTTTCTGTGTCGGTGGGTCATCGGGAAGATAGTGACGGGCACCGATACTCGAGTAGACCGGGTAGAGTTGACGCTTGTTTGTAGTTTTACACCAACTTCGGACGGTGAAACTAGCTAACTAACTCCGGGGCCATTTGCCTGCGCTGGATGGGCGTGTAGCAGTTAGCAAACAAGTTAACTTTTTCTACGATGCTCAGCGTTTCACAGTAGCTGCTGGACACGCAATACCTTTGTTTAAAGGTAGTTTAAAGGCGACTAGCTTCGTGTTTTTTTGCGAAAAAAGCCACTGCATAAGTAGTGGACGATCTACCGCGCGATTTTCCCTTCGACGAAGACGGGGTTTAAATCCTGAAAATGTCGGGCTACAGTCGCCATCGGCACGGATCCCCTTCCCCGAAAAGTCGGCCGATTCGTCAAAAGTTACAGTTCGCATCCAGCGATGGGGAGGACGATCCCATTGAGGATGTTAATAACAGCACCGGAGGAGAGTCTGGCTTCACGGAGATGGATTCCCCGGTGCCACTGCGACGGGACTCCGCCGACAAACGACTGGACGGGAGCAGCAGCCCCCTGAACCAGTCCGGTGGGGACGACGACGTGGAGCTTTGGGACGAGGAAAGCTTTGGTTCCCCGTCCCACCTGAGGACCCGCACCAGCGTGATCTTCGCCAACTGTTCACCGTCTCCGAGGAAAAGTTCTCGGCTGTACGGTGGGTCACCGGATCGGTCCTACGTCCAGGACGACGGGGAAGGATCCAGCTCCCCCATCCCGGACTGCCCCGACACACCTCCGCACAAAACCTTCAGAAAACTGCGGCTTTTCGACACACCACACACGCCAAAGGTTTGTTATTTGTTGCTACACATTCTAAATCAAATCTAAGTATTTCTGAAAGTCAGTGTTTGGGCTCACAAGCAAAGTTTGCTCGAGTATTTCTGCAGGAATCACAGGTCATAGACTTTGGACCTTTGCTTAGCTGATCTTGCAAAACACCCTTACAGAACATTTTACTGCAAACTTATTATTATTTGTAGTTTTTTTTGTTTATTTATATATTTTTTTTATTTTGTTTCGCACTATAAAAGCGTGTTTTTGTAGCTTTTGGGTCTTTTCGAGTAGAAAATGTTTGAACGGTGCAGCTCCTGGTTTAAACAAACAGATCAGATAAATTTTAGTTTGAATCCCTGCCGATGTTTTTGCTGTGTCAGTTAACGACCCAGTGACCCACTTAATGTACCACTGTACTATTGCATAATGCTCTCGCTGTCAAATGATTCACTGACCTGCAGTTTTGTGTCCAGGCATGTTCTGCTTAGTAAATACTGCATTACATAGCACGTTTCTATTTTAGGCAGTTTAAATAGATGTTCCACACGCAGAACACCAGAACTGCCAGTCATATTTTGTCTTGCTTCCTTGACAACACACTTTTAATGAGTCACATTTTATGATCTGTTGTATATTAACAAAGCACAACATTTGAATTTTGCAGAGTTTGTTGTCCAGGGCCAGAGAGTCCGGCCTGGGGTCCTCCAGCAGGAGAGTTGCCCTGTTCAAGAATGCGGAGACCTCGGGGAAGTCGATCACAGACAGCAGCAGAAGACTGCAAACCCCCCTGGTCAACTTTAACCCCTTCACCCCCGACTCCCTCCTCATCCAGTCTGCCACACAGCAGAGAAACAACAGGAAGCGGGCCCACTGGAATGAGTATGTTGCTCAGACACTGTCTGCTTAGAAATACCTTTGTCTGCAGAGAGTCATCAATCTGTTGTAACTAAATGAACCTTTATGCTTTAATATTTTCCCACTGTGGCTGTTGAAGTCAGTTTGCTGGTGCATAATAATTTAATGCTAAAGCTGTTAATCACACAGGGCAGAACTGTTGTAAACACCTGTGTTCGGTGTCTTGTGCACAGATTAAAACCCATTGTTATAACACCCAGATACGTTAAAGCCGTTGACTAAGGACCAGTGGTTTTGGCCGAAGACCAGGACCTCATGGTTACTGGTGAACTCTGCCATGTGCTTGTGAAGCACCCGGTGCTGCCCCCTGGTGTACAGAATGCTAACCAGCACCGTCTATTGTCTTTCAGCTCTTGTGGAGAAGACATGGAGCCAAGTGACGGTGAAGGAGACGAGGAAGTGCTGCCACCTTCCAAGGTGAGTAAATATTAATGAATTGCAAGTTTCATGGTTTATTTCTTGTCATGAGGCACTTCAGCTGACAAAAAGCCTGATATTACATTTATACTAATTAAAAATGAAAAGTAATTTAAAGTAAACCAAGAATAATAACACAAATTTAAACAGCATTATCTGTCACGCTGGGCAGTGATGGCTGTTGTGGTAGTAATCAGACCTTAGATCTGTGGGGGGGTTGCCTGTCAGTATCATCTCAAATGTAAATTGACTGAAACCAGTTTGCTCGGGGAAAACTTGTTTCATGGAAATGTCACAAGTGGGAAAACGAGTTTCACAAAGTGACAGATCTGGTAGAAACTAACAAAAAATTAACACATGTGTCGTACAATCCTTCCCCTCAGAGAATCACCATGATGGAGAGCAACATGATGTCCCGCTACGCCTCAGAGTTTCTTGAGCTGGAGAAGATCGGCTGTGGGGAGTTTGGTGCTGTGTTCAAGTGTGTGAAAAGACTCGACGGCTGCATCTACGCCATCAAGAGATCTAAGAAACCTCTGGCAGGATCAGTAGACGAGTAGGTGCACTCTTACAGCACTTCACCTATAATGATAAATATTGCGTTGCGTTATATTTTAACTTCTCCAGGCAGCTCAGTAAAGGCTGTTAACCAGAGAGGCCTCACACGTGTCTTAATTAAAACGATGTGTTTCCCTCCTCGCAGGCAGAACGCTTTACGAGAGGTGTATGCCCACGCCGTGCTGGGCCAGCATCCGCACGTGGTGCGTTACTACTCAGCCTGGGCCGAGGACGACCACATGCTCATCCAGAACGAGTACTGCAACGGCGGCACGCTGTCCGACGTGATCGCAGAGAACTACAGGCGTCTCAGCTACCTGTCCGAGCTGGAGCTGAAGGATCTGCTGCTGCAAGTCACGCGAGGACTCAAGTACATCCACTCTACTTCTCTGGTGCACATGGACATAAAGCCCAGTGAGTGTTTACAGACCCTTAATCAAGTGTTTGAAGTGAGACAGTGGTGTGACGTCATAACGGGAACCCGACATACATTTAGCTGATTTTTAACGTTAATGTTATAACTTTAATTGGAACTAAAAGAAAATGCATTTAGAAGCAGGCCACGTGTGATTAATAACAATAATATCAGTATTAAGTTGAATGTCATAAATGCTCCATGTTAATATGTTCTGGTCAGAAACTAATGGGCTGTTAATGTTTGTCGCAGGCAACATCTTCATTTCACGGAAATCTGTGTCGAGCTGTGATGAGTGCGACGAAGAAGACGGTCCGAAAACTAGTGTTGTTTATAAAATTGGTATGTTAAGACTTTTTATTATTAGCCTGATCTTTTTGTGTTTATACTCTGTAGGATGTGTAGTCTTACTTTCTCTGCTCCCTCCTCAGGCGACCTCGGTCATGTAACCAGAGTGAACAACCCACAAGTTGAAGAGGGCGACAGCAGATATTTGGCCAACGAAGTTTTACAAGAGGTTTGTGATTATGCTCCAGAACAGTTGGAACTATGGAACCAACGCAGCTTCGGACACGATCATTAATGAGCTCTTGTTCCTTTCTTCAGGACTACAGTAACCTGACGAAGGCGGACATCTTTGCTCTGGCTCTGACTGTTGTCAGCGCCTCTGGGGCTGAGCCTCTTCCCACCAACGGAGACAAATGGCACGAGATCCGACAGGGGAAGCTCCCGGCCATCCCTCAACTGCTTTCACCAGAGTTTCTCAGTCTCCTCAAGGTAAAAGTCATCTCTTTGCTTCTCTAGTTGTTCTCTGCTACTTGCTGCTGGCTCATTATGGATTATTCTGCATCTGCAGCTTATTAGTTATTCAGTAGTGTTGTTCTGACCATGGGAATGTGTCCAGGCATGTAACAGTCTAGTGATGTTCAGTTGAATCACTAAAATATACATTTTCTTTTAATTTTTGCTGCAAAATAGTTTTATTTAATTTAACTAAATGTTGCTGAAACGAGGCAGCAACATTTTGCTATGATTGTTTAATCTTTTAGTTTTTTGTGACATAACGGTAAACATTTTTAATTCTGTTGTACAGTTGTTTGCAATGAATTTTCATGTTAAGCTATAATACAACAACAAAGTGTGATCTTCTGTGTTTTTCTTAATAGTAGTTTACGGATCCTTCATGTGACGTCCCTGTACACTGGTTTTTCATTCTCCCATCTTACTTAAATGTTTTGCCCTCGCGTTGCAGCTAATGATCCACCCCGACCCAGAGAGGCGACCGTCGGCATCGGACCTCATCAAACACCCCGTGCTCCTCACCGCTGCCAGGATGAGTGCAGACCAGCTCAGGGTCGAGCTCAACGCAGAGAAGTTCAAGAACGCCCTGCTTCAGAAGTAAGTACATGATTTAAAAAAATAACTGTTGATGAGGTAGTTCTTAGATCAGCATGGGCAGATAATATATTATTATATATTAGAGACATGGTTTGTGATTAAATGTTTTCATTTTTTGTTAATTTTTCACTCAGTTTTTCATATTTTATTGACAAAACACAACCAATAATAAACACTTTGTCTTCATCAGGGAGCTGAAGAAGGCTCAGCTGGCCAGAGCCGCAGCTGAGGAGAAGGTTCTATCCACCGACAGAATCCTGACCCGCTCCACAGTCCAGGCCAACCCCAGAACCTCCAGACTCATCGGAAAGAAGATGAATCGGTCGGTCAGCCTCACCATCTACTGAGACTCTAATCTGCCCTGACAGCAAGTTAAACACGAAGGCTCATGGACCTTATAAACAGACCTGATCTGTTGAGACAGTCTGGTTTTGCTTTCAAGGAGAACCTGTCAGTTGTGGTGTTGGGTTCCTGGGCCCAGTTAAAGCTGTAGACTGTTCATCATCACGACAGATTCTCATTGCCACCATAGTTCAGGCCATTTACTAATGACCTTTGGAAAACGTAATCATTTCTCAAAGGTAGTTACCATACCTTTTACCCTCTGTCATTCCTTAAGTTTGCATAGACGTCAGACTCTCTCTCCGCTTCTGTCCTCGCACTTCCCCCGACAAAGCCGAAGCCTGTTGGCAGCGGATCGGAACCGCAGCGAAGCTCCTCTTCAGTGTGAATGTACTCGCCGCCGCCGTGTGCACCTTAACTGCCTGTCAATTGCCTGATGCTGGGTACCAGAGGGTCTGAGAGCTGACGATCTGTGTTTGTAACGGAGCACTTTGGAGGCAACACGTGGAACTTGCCACATTTGTTTTTTTCTTTAGGAAAAAAAAGAAAAACCTGCTGCTATTGGTGTTTTGTGTGTGTGTCAGGGTTTGGCCAGTTTCAGGTGGGACTGTCGTAGAGGTCATTGGCTCTTATTTTCAAGTAGCAGGTGCCCCCCCC
>OMLM01001594.1:11982-38326 GCA_900302695.1 Helostoma temminkii | reverse complement strand
GAATTAGTAAGAGAGATCATATTTCTCCTACATTAGCTTCCCTCCATTGGCTCCCTGTAAAATCTAGAATAGAATTGAAAATCACATATAAAGCACTTAATGATCAAGCCCCTTCATATCTTAAAGACCTCATAGTAACATATCATTCCAGCAGAACACTTTGCTCTCAGAGTGCAGGTCTTCTTGTGGTTCCCAGAGTTTCCAAATGTAGAATGGGAGGCAGAGCCTTTAGCTATCAAGCTCCTCTACTGTGGAACCAGCTCCCAGTTCATGTTTGGGAAGCAGACACTGTCTCTACTTTTAAGACTAGACTTAAAACTTTCCTGTTTGATAAAGCTTATAGTTAGAGCTGGCTCAGGTGACTCTGAACCATCTCTTAGTTATGCTGCTATAGATTTAGACTGCTGGGGGACCTCCCTCAACACACTGATCTCCTCCTCCTTTCTCTACTTGCCCATATGCCACCTTTGCCTGTTATTAACGTTATACTTTCCCTTAGTTGTGCTTCTGTCCTCTGCAGGTAGCTGTATGCTTAAAGCTGTAAGTTTCCGGTGTACAGTTGCTGGCCCATCCTACCTGCCAAGTGTTGTGCTGTTGCTTGTTGTTGTTATTGTTTTGAGACCTGTTGTTCTTTTCTGTCTTTTTTCCACTCACCCCAACCGGTCGAGGCAGATGGCCACCCACCTTGAGCCTGGTTCTGCTAGAGGTTTCTTCTTTCTGTAAAAGGGAGTTTTTCCTCTCCACTGTTGCCTAGTGCTTGAAATGACTTTTGTTGTGGTTTGGCACTAAATAAAAAAACTTGGATTGAATTGAATTGGCATACTGGCAGCAGGGTTACAGTCCTGCTACTGTAATCTATTTTACAGTAACTAGGGCACCAGTCTTGACTCACTCTTATAAATCAACCTAAACAAGTATATGAAAACCTAGAAAGTTCGTCAAGGTTCTGCAGAAGAATGGACACACAGTAGCTGACTGTGTGACTGATTTCTTCTGAACCACTCTCCCCGTCCTCTTGGAGACTGTCTTACCCCAACTGGCCTTGGTCCCTCTTTCTAAGTCGATTCCAGTGATTTGCCTGAAACACCAAAAAACTGATGATGACCAAACAGCTAGAGACAAGTATTACAAAAGGCTAGAAAAGTTTTGTAAATACAAAAAAAAGGCAAGAAGGCAACATGTCAGACATAATGGATAAGTAACGCAGACCAGGGGTTGTAGTAAATGGAGTGGAGTGAGTGGATTTTGTCAGAAGCTATAATGATGACTAACTTATTTTTAACAATACCTAGCCTACCAAAAATAATAAAAAAGGAAATGTGCTGAAAGTTAACGCCCAGTCACAGCATAGCAAGAGGACCACATGCATGCTGAACTGTAAGCTAACGTTACTGATCAGTTGCAGAGTGTTTGTAGCTAATATGATGTTGAGTAAGCAAACATCAGCAGACAGATGAAATGTCAGCTTAACACGTGTTTTGCTTCTAAAGTACAGGATTCAGAAGAAAGTCCAGATTTAGCTCCATGTCTGTTCTGTATGCCACTTTGAGAAATACAGTAGTGTTCCCCTTAGATGGAGAAGGAGAAACCAGATAACAAACAAAATGAATAAATGATAATAGGCGCATGATGTTAGAAGCAGTGGTGTGCATATTATGTAATTAGCATTTTACTGTTCATAATGGGCGTCCATATTAAAAACCACAGTTCTAAAATATGAGCATAACTTATGTTCAGAAATCACATAAAAACAAAATCTTGTGTGTCTGTCTCCTCTGTTGACTATGCTGGTTTCTGGAGATCTCCCAAGACTTGATGTTTTGTTGTGAGTTTATAAAATGGACCTATTTTTCTACACAACGAAAATAATTTTGCCCAACAGCTTAGATGAAGTTTGTCCACTGCTTCTTGGAACCAGCTGCACTTGTGTGTGTCTCAGAGAGTGGTCAGTATGTCGTGCAGACAGTATTTTATTTATTTATTATTTTGCTTGTGAAGAAAAATGTAATGTATTTAATTCTCCCTAAGATTAAAATGTAAGACAGCATTGGATATAGTTAGTTTTTATTTGGGACAGTCAGAAACTACCATACTCGTCTGTTAACTGAGGGGTTCCCAAACCTTCAAAACTCACCCAACACACATCTGGATCAGAAGTTGCAAGAAACCAGTTCACTTTATTTTCCCTCAAGCCACCCTCATCTAAACAAAACTGATCCCAGTAATCAGTAGTGGGAAGTTATAGTAGGTAAACAGGACAGTGGGTCTTGAGGACTAGGTTTGGAAACTGCTGTATAAACTGCATTTTAAAGATGACTGTTTTCATAACCTGCCTAGTATTGTTAAGTTTGCCCTCAAAAATGTTGCTCTATTTACTTCATAACAGTGACAGCAGCCATGCTATACAGTGGTTTATTGCACACAGATGAGTGAGGTCGGCTAAAGTATGTCTAACACCAGTGTGATGTCACCTTCAGTCATCTGTGCTGTAATTTGTTTATCTTGTCAAGAGACATCAAAAGGCTGTGTCCAACATTTCATCCTGGACACAATGCAATACTTGGTCAGTGTACCACCAATCCACAACAGTGTCCTAATTGTTAACCCAAGTGCTTACAATCCAGTCTAATGCGAGCCCTCAACAGATCCCAGGTAAAGTGACACTAAACCCTTTATCTGGTTCCTTCTTGTCTTCCAAGAAGCATGTTAATCAGAGTAGTCTTTTCTTTGCACTGTGTCCAAAAATACACCAACAGCAAACTTAGACATAAACCAGTGAATCATCCTTTAAGTGTAAACAGGTCTACTAATGGTGCATAAGTATAACAACTATTTTTGGATTATTCCATCACTAGCGTCTATCTGTGGTATTTTTAAGGTCTAGTTGTAGGCTTTGGTTTACAAAGTGATGAGACACACACTGACTCTTTGATGCAGGTGTGTTAAACTCCCCCAGCTCAGGCATGGCGAAGGACAGAAAGTCCCTGAGATAGTTAGAATATGGGAAAGGCAAACTCAAATCTGACAGTCTATAGCACGTATACGTATCAGTGAAATGCAGATAAAACAAGCAGAGACAGTCCTCTTCTGGTATAAAACCATCTTTCTCTTTGTTACGAGGTACCTGCCGTTCTTCTGGCCTTTCAACAGAAATCCTTATTTAGGTGCTGTAACAGCAAGAGATAAGAAGAAGAAAAGCACAAACTCAAAAAATTAAATTAGCTGCTCTTCTCCAAAGCTACAAAATACCAAATACAACAGTGAATAATTGGAAGAGACAAACATAACAAGCACCTCTCAAGAGCTGCCTTATTAGAAGCTTTTTGGTTGAAACCACTCACCTGATTGATCATGAATCACTTTATAACCTTGGAGACTTGTGACTAAAAGCTTGTTTGGCAGCTTCTCAAACAAGCTGTCAAACCAGCAGCTGTCCGCTGCTTTTATCACTGAGTCATCCCTCAGAAGAGAGGAACTTCAATCCTCTCAGAAAGACAAGCTGTGCATTCACTTTATGTATTTTTCCACCACATTCAATGCCACAAACAGGATAATGTAGTATAGCCTACAGACTAGACACATCTTGGTGCTGTAAGCAGCAAGCTAATAAGATTCCCCTGCATGCTAAACTTAGCTTATCAGATGCTGTTTGTGGCTTCATATTTACTATGCAGATGTAAGATGTAGCAAACAAATGTAAAACAATAATAGATTAATAGATTTGATTGAACAGCATGTGCTTGTTATGTTTGATTAAATTATTTACATCAAAATTAAATATTATTGGATGTTAGGGAGCTGAGGAATTAATACAATATGACAGAAAAGTATTTTATTTGAGGAATTTAGTAGTTGAGTTGGTTTAACAGACTGGGCTTAAGGACAATACTGAACACTTTAGACTGTTGTGTGGAGTTTGGGTGCTTTCTTCAGGATTCGAGTAATTAGTGACTCTAAATACTGTGTAGGTGTGAATGGTTGCCTCTCAGCCCTGTGACACTATGGTGATCTGTTCAGAGTGTACTCGGCCCCCTGCCCAATGTCAGCTGGGATCAGCTCCAGCCCCTCTTATGACCCTCAAAGATAAGAGCTAATGGATGGAGGACTAGTCTTAGAGTGACTCAGTGAAATGCAGATAAAACAAGCAGAGACAGTCCTCTTCTGGTATAAACCCATCTTTGTCATCTCCTCTGCATGATTTAGGTTTTATGTCAGTGAGAACTGGCTCACTGGCTGGTCAAGCTGTATAGGAGTGTCATTCAACACACACACACACACTCACACTGTTATTCTGTCTCCGTCCTCATTTTCTCTGCTGTCCTTTGCTCCCTCCAACAGCTGCAGGACTCTCAGCATCTCCTGCACAGCTGACCCGGATACATTGACAGTTATGAAAAGAGCTGTTGTTGTGCACTCATGACCTCTTCCACAACGCACATGCACACCTCCACTTTATGGCAGCACACAGGAGGCAGAAAGCATAATGAAATGGCTGCTGGTGTTACCTTAATCCCTATGTTGGCTTTTTGTTTTTATGCCTTTAGATTAAACTTCTGTGAAAGGCACAAAACTGTGTCTAAACATTTGTTCTACTGAGTCAGTGACCTATATAAAATCCAAGAACATGAAAAGCTTGTGTTAGTTTTTTAAAGTTGCTTCTGATGTTTTGCTACACACTGTCCCTGGTTTGCAAATTTTAGGTCAAGAATCTGTTTTGCTAAAATTTGCTGTTGTTTGACCTAGTTAGATTATATAATATTTGTATTGTTATGTCCCACATTGTGCTGTAGGAAAGGTGCAGTCAATAAAACAAATGGTCTCCAGCTTTTTTTTTCTTTTTTTTTTTTTTTTGCTGCTGTTACAAATTAGGTCTAGAAGTTGTATTTTCTCTTCTCTCATCACAGACAGTTTCATCTCCATATCCATGGCGGATAAGTATCATCTTTCACACACCCACTGATTTTATTTTACTTCTTTAAAATAGCAGCTTGGACACCCTGAAATGAAACCTAATGTGAGCTTTCTTATTTTTTCTTGGAGGACATAAAGTAGCTTGGAATATAGCATGGCTGCTTTAATAGAGTTTAAAAGGTTTTGTTTCCTCTACATTGGACACTTTTCATCCTTGTGTGTGCTGCAGCATCAACTGGCATCTTTTCACCTTGACTTTCATGTGATTTGGGTTTAGCCATTTCATGCACAGCTACAGCAGTGGCACTTCAGGTTCCAAACCTCTTTAAAGGAAGAAAACAAAGGCAGAACATCAAAACAAAATAGAAAAACATAAAAATGAGAGCATGGCATCAGAAACGAGGGCAGTGACTTCACACAAAAGCAGTGGATGAAAGACATAAAAAGAGGACACAGACAGAGGGGAACACAGTGATGAGAAACATAGAACCATGGCGTCTAAAAAGAGAAGGAGAGTGGGAAGAGACGACAATCACAGGCTAAAGAATGAAGGCACAGTTAGGCAGAGATGGACAATAAGACGAGCTGTTCTTGCTGCTGGAGTCAGATAGGTTCACCTGATGACACATCTGCCAGTCTGCCTCACACAGACTCTGTAATCTCCCTGCGCAGAGCAGCAGACAACATAGTGGAGAAAGACAACACACGTCACAGTGGGATTACATGTTTCTGGCATTTATTAAACACTCACCACAATTTTGTCCAGTACAGACGGTCAACTCTAATGAAACATCTAACCCAATCTGCCACAAACCTTGATGAGATCTCAAGAGGAAATATTATACTTTTTACTCTACTATATTTATCCCACAGCTATGTTTACAACTTAAGACTACTTTAAATGCACTTAAATACTACTTACATAATGAAAGTAAGAAGTTAAATTAGGAAGTTGGGTAAAGCTTGGTAAAGAAGTTGTCCATGAATTGCTGGCTCAGTTTGATTCCCCGTTCCTCATCATACTTGCAGAAGTCTTCAAGAAAATATATCATGACACTAATTTCATCCTTCAGGCCTGTGCTGCAAGACAAGTCTGCTCATTGTATGGCTCGGTGGAGTATGTGCACAACACAACGTTTACAGGTACAACGTTAAATATACTCATGTAGAAAACTGAGATTACAATGAAAACTGCATTTTTAAAAGCATATGACATACCACTGACTGTTTCTAGTTGAATTTATCTATGGGCTTGCAGACAATAACATGGCCTCAGTGCTGCAGGCATGTGGTGATGCTACACTCTAGTGGTCAGTTTAGAAAATATCCAGCCTGGATTAGACTGATTTGGATCCTGGATTTAGAGAGAAAATGGAATTTGTTTAATCTGAGTTTGTCAACAAACACATCTATATTACATGTTTCATATGTTTCATAAATGTTCCATACTGAATGTGGTCACATATCAACATCTTGTAATTAACTAGAATTTGATTCAAGATTTCAGTTCACTATATATGCAGGACTTACAGAAGAATCGAAATACCGTTTCTCCCTCACCTATACTGAATGCCATGCCATTTAAAAAGATGAAGTAGAATAAAATAGAATAGAATAGACTAAGAAGGGTTAACTTAGAGTAATTAAAGTAAAAAATATTACAATAAAGTAAATAAGTGGTACAACCTAATAGGCTAACTCAAACCACTAAACAGTCAGTGACAATTATATATATGATAATAGTGGCAATATGATGACAAGGAAATTTGTCAGAGTAATAACGTCACCAGGGACATCGGTGATTGAAGTGTATTACAGCTTGTGAGATGTACATGGACAGTAGTGCAATGGTCAACAGCAGCAGCTATGACAGTAGTGCAGACGGTTTACAGTAAAATGCAGACAGATTTCCATTTATTATAACAGAGTATAAGTGAGTTTGTGCAAAAACAGCAGAGGTAGTATGTAATAAATATACTCAAATAAAGAAGCTGCATTCAAAAGTTTACTCTGCACAGAATATGACATGTAAATATACAGTACATGTTGTGGCTGACTGCAGCTAAATATAACATACAGTGAATGCAGTAGAAGTACCACCAATTTACTCAATAATTCAGTACAATTATTGTTCTAAAAAACATATACATAAAACATACAATTCTATTAGCATTAATAGTGGTAGTATATAATACCACATCATTATTTATCAGATTATATTTTATATTAATAATCTTGCGTTGTTGCTAAAATGACTCGTACTAGTAATATAATGGAATAAAAACTAGCCTGCAATATTTCTAAAAGTGTATAAAGAGTAAACCTACAGTAGTAGGTTAGACTAAAGTTACTTCATATAAAAGAAAAAAGCACTTCAAAATTGTAGCTTACTTATGTACAGTACTTTATTAAATGTTTACTTTCCAAAAAGAGACACAAAGCAACCTCAAAGAATAAGTGATAAAAAACATAAATTAATTATCTCTTAATCATATCTCCATGAAAGTAATTAGCAAACAAATCATTGTAGTCAAATTAATTACAGGAAGGTACTGTGGAATGTAGTTAACAGGAGCTGTGCAAAATGAAATGCTGTGTTGCACAACTTAAGTTTATTTGACCAACAATAACCACAGTGACATACAGGGGACCACAAGAAAACATTGTAAACAAACATATTTCTTCAACTTGAGTAAAATAAAAGTAAAAATCATGTAAAAAGTCCACTTATTAAAAATTCAAAATGGCGGACAGGCTGCTCGCCTAGGTGTCGATGGGCGTGGCCTGTCGAGTTGACGTAAACGTGCTAACGGACAAACAAACCGACACGATAAACCGAAAACATCACATTTATGGTGAAATTATTACTCAGAACAACTCGAAACGAAGCCACCAAAGTTTTCACTAACCAAATGGCATCCGATTCAACCACCTATAGTGTGCACCTGTTCCCAGCAGGAGAAGGAGCTTCAGGTAATATAACCTTACTTAGGTTTGCTCGCTAATTGCTAGCTAGCTTTTGTTCATACGCTATTTTAGTGATGTCTCTTCAAATTATTGGACCTTATTGTGTCATTTTATATCAACTGTAAACTTCTGCTGAGTATAAATGACGGTGCCTGTTGCGTGTGCTGTTCAAGTGTTTATGATCCATGAAATTTTTTTAAATATTTTTTTTATGTATTTAGTTTTTTTGTATTTGTGTGCACGTTAAGTTACGTTTTCATTATTTTGTGTAACAGAAGTTCATTTTTTTTGACACTGGGGTGCTGCAGGATGTTTGTAGTTATATAGTGCAAGTCTTTCACCTGTAACATCAGGTACACCTGTTCATCACCCCTCTGTTAATGAAAGAAAAACCCACAATGGTCATGGAAATAACTTAAAACTGACAAAAGTAATAGTAAATAAAAATTTACTGAAAATCAGACATTGCATTTGAATTGTGGCTCAACAGAATCATTTTAAAAAACTAATGAAACAGGTCTGGACAAAAATGATGGTACCCTTAATATTTTGTGGCACAACCTTTTGAAGCAGTCACTGCAAGCAGACGATTTCTGCACCTGTCAACAGGTATTTTGGTTCACTCCCCGAGAGCAAACTGATCTAGTTGTCTCAGGTTTGAAGGGTTCCTTCTTGATGATGGCAGATGCAGCAAAGCAGCCCCAGAACATAACCGAGCCTCCTCCATGTTTCACAGTAGGGACAGTGTTCTTTTATTTATATGCTTCATTTTAAATTAATCTAATAAACTTTACCTTTAACATGTTTGTCTATAATTTTCTTTCAAATCTCCTGAGACAACTCTCTTCTTAGCTGTCTGTGGTCCATGTTCAGTGTGGTACACACCATGATACCAAACAGCACAGTGGCTACTTTTCACCCTTTAAATAGGTAGAAGACACCTATGATGCTATTTACAGGACACACTTTAGTTTAACAATCTTTTCTAGGGGTACCATCATTTTTGTCCAGGCCAGTTTCATTAGTTTGTTTTTTTTAATGATTCTGTTGAGCCACAATTCAAAAGCAATGTCTCCTCACTGGTTAATTTTCAGTAAATTTTAATTACTTTTGTCAGTTTTAAGTTATTACCATGACCATTGTGGGGTTTTCTTTCATTAACAGAGGGGTACCAACAATTTTGTCCACATGTGTATATGTGCTGGATAACTGTGTCTGTTTTGTACATAATAATTACAGGACAGTAGGTTGCATTGAAAACACAGAGGTAGAGCTTTAAAGTATTTGGATATTCCAATAATCATATCAAATTGGACTATTTGTTTATTTTCTATCTTCTAACATCATGGCAAAAAACATATAGCTTTAGGATATTGCGGTGTCCATTTTTCTTTTTTGTTTATGATTTGTTAGAAACAAAACAATGGGTTGACTAATAATTAAAAGGCTGATTATATTGATGTTAAGATGAGGGCAGCTGTTATTCCCAATGTCTGTTAATATGCTGATTGTTTTCCAAAGAACTGAATCTTAACTGATCAGAATATATAGAATTACACAAGCAGGCAACAGAATGAATAGACAGGCAAATATAAAATTGAAATTAATTAAAATATGAAATTAGAACATTACTGTGTGACAATTTGTCTTTTGCACAGTTTTACACAGTTAATGCACACTACATAGTTAAATATTTCATATACTAATCTCAGTAGTCTTCTATATAACCAGTATATTCATATTTGAGTAAAGTACAGCTACAAGAATTGGTCAGTTAATGAAAAAGCTATCAATTATTCTAGTGCACCAGGTGTCCACTTTATTAAGATGATACTTCAGAGTGCTTCAAAGTATGTGCAACAGAATACAGATATAACACTGAAAGTACACCTCCCCATTAAGCCTAAAACCTTGTATTTACTTAAAATCTTTGTCACATCAAACCCTGTTGTGTGTGAACACTATGAAGGGGCAATGAGGAGCTATGAAGGAGCCTTCTGCTGTCTATCCCCCAGATTAAACACAATAAAGACCACTAGCCTCTATCACCTCTCTTTTTAATCTTTGTTAGAAGATTGTTTCTTTTTTCTTTTCACATTTATAATGACAAAATGGGTTTAGGTTTCTGGAGCGGGACCAGTGGCCAGTTTAAAAAGATTTTCTCAAGCAGAAGTATTTAATTGTCTCAGAGAGTAAAGCAAAAAGAAGCCAATCATCCACACATGCTCTACTCCAACAGCTAATTAACAAACCTGGAAGCTTCCAATTAATCCTAGCTGTTTGTTGTGTTTGCTCATGTAGAAGGAGCATGATTATTTGCACATCAAATGCAGGTGCACATGAACAGCGCTGATGAGCAGTTTTGCATCTACACACTGACTCCAAACTCCACATGACTTCAAAAACTGTAAGTGTTTGAGGAAAAATGGTTATGACAGTCATATACTGTAGGCTGCTAGCCTATTGTGAAACCTTAACCACACCTGTATCATAAGGGCCCACTGGCATATTAAACAACTGTAGTATAAAACCATTATCTAAAGCTATGATGATCAAAGTTTGTCATCCATTTTAAAATGAAGCCTTTCCCTATTATTTAAATATTAAAGAACTATTTGGTTACTGACCCTAAATTATCTCTCATTGGTTTACACTGATAAGATATGATAATATTTAACCAATTAATTGATTTGCTAGCCAGCAGATGGGAGAATGGAGTCATTGTAGTCAAATCTAAATTACTAACATAATATTAAAAGACGTCACCTTTGACTGTGGGAAGCTGTGACGTTGACTGTACATCAAATGATTAAAGAGCTTAATGAGCAATGATTGATAGTGTCAGTCCTAAGTTAAATAAATACATAGTTTTCTTTGGAGGAGAACCAGGGCATTTATCTTTAGGAATAAAACATTACAACAATTGTAGCTTCAGTAGATGGTGGCTTAGAGTCAGATCATGCTACTTCCCAGTAGAGGGCAGTAGAGACATGTGATATTGCTCATGCTTCATGTCTTAACCTAATTTTATAACTTAATATAGTTTTAAAGTTTACAATTTGGGTATATCCTAATAGTTGCAGTTGCTGCTATAGCTTACAGCTTTCACCTGATGAATTACTTAAACAAGAAAGAAATCTCTTTTCTCTCTTAAGTCAAACTGCTTAAATGTGAAAACGTCTTAGCTTTGTATGATATTAAGTAAAAAAAAAAAAAAAGAAGGTAAAAGCTGGTTTTTAGATGAAAACGTGCATCTTGGTATGGCTCAGGGAAACTTTCTATTTTCTTTTAGAGTTCATGACCCAAGTCATTAATCAAGTAATGTAGAAAACAATCATATTATATTATATATTCATTGAGAAATGCAAATTGCAAATGTTCTGCACTTATGTAGGACTTTTCTACCTTAGTGGTACCCATAGCACTTTACACATCAATGAAGGCAGAGCGGCGACGCAAGGTACCAGGAGCAACTTGGGGTTCAGTGTCAGTGTCAATGTGGAGCTGGGAGGATGGAGATCAAGTTTGGGCGGGAGTTTTTATAATTTCACAATAAATTTATAGTTTTTAGGTATTACTAGTGCTGACGGCGCTTATTGAGTGTAGGTTGTTCAATCCCCACCTCCTACCTACCACATGTTGGAGTGTCCTTGGACAGTACACTGAACCATCAAATAGTAGTGCCTTGTCCATATTAAACAAAGAATTGAGAAAAAAACACAATCAGAAAAAGGAAATAGTGCAGCAGAAAAGCTCCTGTGAAACCACAACTGCACTGTGCTTTTTTAATTTAGATTTTTGTATGGGTTAAACAAAATACAGTTCATTTATCACTGAGCTTTAGATTAGCTGCAAGGCAGATAAGTTTAGATCAATTTGCACAGTAGAACTTACAGTACAAACCTGGGCTGCTGGATGAACTTCATTTATGAATAGTGTCTAACTTCTAATCTAAATGTGAGCAGGCAGCCAGCACAGATGTTCTGATGTCAGTTCAGAAATCCTCAAACTCTGAAATATGACACTATGGTGGATTTCTCTATTTTATTTTTGTCTTTTGGACAGTTCATATAAAACAGTCGGTGTTCGAAGTCATTGATTGAAAAAAATGTAAAATTTGAAAATAATAGTTTGCTGCAGCAATTAACCTTACGCTGACATTTTAGCATCAGATAAAATGAGGTCAGATGGTGGAATGTGTGGATCTGATGAAATCCTCATAATGTGCTTAACATTTTTTCTACAGTTAATTTTAAATTGCCTAAAATTACCTGCATTTTTTGTGTTTGTCAGGTGTCTGCCTATGTCTCCCTTTGAATATCCTGCCTGGGGGTTGGAGGGTAGGTGGGTCAAACCTGTTAACCTTTCCATTGAACAACACGTCGTTACGGGGGACAGTGTGCCGTTCAGTACACCTTCAGGCACACAGACAGACACCCTGATCGCACAGGCAGAACATAGCTTTCAGCACGGAGCAAACATTTGATCCGACTGGGGATCAGCACACTAACCCTCATCCCCCATTAGCTTGTTTCACTCCATTGCTTTTTTTTTTTTACGCCGCACATATTGAATGCACGGAATAGAGCTGATGGCAACATGGAATAATGGTTTATCTCATGAGAGATGACATATAAGTAGCCTCAAACTCCTCACTGAGCAGCTTCTAAAGACAGAGATCTGTGTATTTAGGGTGTTACTGGATTTATAAGGCCAGAAAGTGAAGCCTTTCAGCCCCTGTTCTGGTATTTACGAACATCTTGTTTGTTGCTGGAGAGCAGCTTGTGGTGTTAACCCGTGACCCTGCTGCCCTTTAACCCTCAGGACGACAGCTCCATCCACGCGTTAGGGAGAAGGCCTGTCACAACGGAAACATCCAGAACACAGGCAGGCCTGCTGAAGAGAGAGGGAGGGACAATTAGGATCAGTGTGGCCAAGATCAAAAACACCCCAAGAGTTAAGAGTGTCAGGCTACCGGATATGTAGCCTAATCTGTCTTCAGGAAAAGTGTGAATAGATGCCACAGGGTGCAGGGGAGAGGCAGGATTAAGAGTCAGGCTTTGCTGAAGGTTTCTTGGATCGGTTGATTAAGCAAAGATAGTCATGTACACACATGTTCAGTGGGGAAGGTGACTGACAGATAAATTAAAGCCTGTTGTATTTTAAGATTCAAAGTACAATATGTTTTATTAAAAGATCATTTTTGACATCAGTTCATCAGTTATCCTCTCAGCTACCTGAATCACCATAAAAAGGTCCTGAGCTTTGTACAGGTGCCAAAGACAGAAAGTCCATGTGAAGCTGGTCCACTCCAAAATCAACACAACCATCTACCAGGAGATTTTAGAGCTTTTCATGTCTGTCTGCTGACAAGCTTTATGGAGATGCTGATCTCCCTTTTCCAGCAGGACTTGACGACGGTGCCAAAACTACCACTAACTGGTTTGCCAACTATGACATTACTGTGATTGACTAGTAGCTCACCTGACTTGAACCTCAAGGAGAATATGTAGGGTATTGTGAACGGAAAGATGAGAAACACCAGGCCCAACAATACAGACAAGCGGAAGGCAGCTATTTCAGTCATGCCACACCGTCCTGACGCAGTAATCTGTGCAGTAATCTGTGCTCAAGGAGCCCGAGCAACTGTGTTGAGTGCAGAAATGAACATACTTCTCAGACGTTTTGTTTTGCAAATCCTTTTTTTATTGATATTGATTGAAATATTGTAATATCAACAAAATTAAAACAAATAAAAACTTGAAATATTTGAACTTTATGTGTACTGAGTCTAGAATATGACAGTTTCAGTTTTTGAATTTGATGATGGAAAAAAAAAGATGATGCTGGGTTTTGGAGATGCAATCGTAGAGCTAAAAAATGACAACAACTTTTCAGATGTTTCCTTTAAATATGTTGTTGGACTTGTTTTGATATAAAATATATAAAAGCACAAAATCCTCATGTTTGATAATCTGGTATTAGCAAATGGTTTGAATTTTTGCTTGGTAAACAACTCTTAAGATAAATCAGATAAGATGAAACGGTTGAAATACTTAAAATTTTTACATGCAATAGTTAAAATGTGCCTTGTATGGTATATCTTAAACAAATTATTGTATCATGATTTATCTGGCCACTTTTACATTCCAGCTGCTTGATCTATAAAATCTCAAACTCCAAGATTCTGTTTAAGACAAAATAAACAATTGAGAAGTCGCAAATGCTTAATTTGTTTTACTTGTTAAATGACTAAAGCAGTGAGTCATGGTGGAGCCAGCGTTAACTACTTTATATACATGTTGGTAGTTCACTAACTGTTTAAACAAATGATTAACTACTTATATTAGCAAAGATGCCAAATATCCTGTGCTGAGTTACAGGTAAAGATAATGTTTTTATTGGAATATTTTATGGATTATATGTACATTTAATCTGAAAAATGTTTAAGCTAAACTTTGAGGGGAACTTTGGGGTTCAAGGGGTCAAAATACTTTTTATCAGGAACTCCTCACCTGCCAGATTTTGATGACTGACTAAACTTTTCACAGTTTTTGCTGATAGCTGCTTTCCAGTAAGGTTATGAGGTGCATATTTGTCATGTGTTTTTCAGGTGACTTTCTGTCTACCCCGCTGACACCACCAAACGTTTGCATCCATCGGCTGAATAACAGCTGCGGGAAGTTTTATTCCTGTCTGCGACTCCTTCAGGCTGTCGGAGGGAAATGTGGAGGTAGGTGACCGCAAACATTCATGTGCCAGCGCAGTGCCACATATGCACCACGGGGTCACATTATCTTCAAAGCCTGTCGCCTCCAAGATGTGATACAGCTTAGACCTAAAAAAAAGAGCAGACATCTTGCATTCCTGAGGCCATTCCACAAAGTACAATAACTTCCTTGAATTCTTCGACCCCCGACGGCGGAGCCAGGGCACATCCTGTTGTCCTTGCAGCACTTCCTGCTCATGCGGCTCAGTCGGCCTTTCTCGTTGCTATAGGAACTGGAAAACATTGTACTCGTGCTTAATAGGCACACTAACAGGTAACACTGTAATGACAACAGGGTGGAGAGTGAAGAAATCGGGCAGGCAAAAATGACATGCAAATCTTTCGTGTCAGGCACATCTTAGCCTGCACAGCCTTAATAACAGCTATTGCTCACTTTTATAAAACTTGTAATAGTATCCTACTGTACGTTTAAATATCTAAATTAGCTGCTGTAAGTTTGGTTTGTTTCATAACCATATTCTCGCTGCTAGCACAGCTTCCCTTTATCAGCCTCCAGTGCAGCAATCCTTGCCAAACTGAGAGAGAGACAGAAGGAAAGCAGGCAGGTTCTCCTGGGAATATACTAACCCTGGTGTGATGAATTCAATTCTGCTTCCTGCTTTGCTGTGTATTTCCAAGAGTCCATAAGTCAGAGGAAATCAGATTGACAATAGGCCTGTTTAAAGATACGTTAAGCAGGTCAACGAATCTGTCAATTTATTAGCAGATGCTTTTTATATTTTGTTTTTTTACTGAGATGTTTTTTTTTTAAACCTCACCTGCAAATCTCCTGTCACTTTACACCAGCTTTGAAAGCAGAGGAGGGATGTTACAAGCCCTCATGCCCTGATGGGACAAGGATGAGTGGCCATTTGGAATGGGAGTTCAGCAGACAGAGGTGGCGGTCCATGACATCATGCGTCAGGAAGGTGATACCGCCTCGCCTCTAGCAGGGGTCGGCCCGTATGCCAGCACTGCGAACACCGTGCCTCTGTCTGCTGTCTAAAAAAGGTGACTCCAGCACATCGGTAGTTGTGTTGTCATCCTTACTGCTGGGATTGAATTGGCTTGGATGGACAAAACCTTCTCTCTTTACTGTGCATTTTAATATTTTGTTACCCTATTTTTTCTTAAATCTTCCAATCTGATTATGTCCCAACTCAGTTGAGCTGAAAGGATTTTGATGTTAGGTGGGCAAAATTGTAGCGTTAAAGCAACGATGAGGGTATTCGTGACTTTACACTTTTCCCTATGATTCATCCCGTATCTTGTCATGCAGAGGAGTTTTCACACCTTTGGGTGAAGCGTATCTGATGACATACCGGATGCATTTGTCTCGACGACGGCATAGTTATCCTAAAGCTATCCTTGAGCTCAGGTTGTTATCTGACCTACCCCTACACAACCAACCCTGAAACACATACAAACAACATTTTAAGGCAGTGACAGAAAAGTCTGTATGTTCTGCATGTGCTCTATGTGACGTTTTTAGCTTCTCTATTGACAAATATCTGCGTACACTTTGTCCTCTGTCAGTGCGTCAGCATGATGTATCCGTATCAAATCCTCCCCGTTTCAAATGAAGTCATGGAGGTGACAATCACTAGAGGTGATCTGTTATCTTAGATGGTACGAAAGTCTTTATGACATCCCTGTTCATATTGATTATAATCATGTAAATTTCTCATCCTATTGTGTTATAGTACTTGATGAAAATGATGCAGTGCGGCTTTTGATATAAATATATATACATAATAGATCATTTGTGCAATTAATCAAATAATTGGATAAGAAATGAATAAATAAATAGGCAAAGGTAAATATATTAAAAAAGAGACAAGTCTCCTAAAATGAACAACTAATTTGTTTTCCTTTAAAATCTATATTTGCATTACTTAAATTGCAGACAATGTTATTATATTTCAAATGAAATAAAAAAAATTTGCTTTTTATTGCTATTTTACATTCTGGGCTTTTAAGAAAACACTTTTTAAAAATGGAAATAAATGGTTTCTAAAATGTTACAACTTTAAGAAATGCAAACTTTAACCTAAGTACAGCTCAGGTGTAACATCAGCCTTTACTGTCCTCTTGGAGGCTTTGTGGCTTATAGGAGACAGGAACGTGAAGTTTGGAACAAGAGTCAGCAGACAACTGCATGGGTCAGTTTTGCAAACTTCAACACAAAAAGCTTAGTATGAGACTGAATCAAATCAGACTGACCCTGCTAATGTTAATTAAACACCTGCTACATAGTCACTTACTTTAAAACTCATCCAAGCTGTAGCTTTCTATAAGAAGGACTTTCAGACTGATCTGTCTGAGGACAATGTACAACACACTGTCTCAGCTCCAGGTGGATGTGGAAGCATATTGACAGAGAAAACCAATGTTACACTGATCATCTGTCCACATATCCAAACTCCCAGTTACTGTCGGTCAACTACATTTTGTATTACTATCATTAGATGTGATAAAATTGCACTAGCTAATAAAAGGGGTCTTGTTGTCTTTTTTTATCTCGAGAAAAAAAAAACACTTTTGAGAAGTTGGAATCAGCAAATTCATGTTTTGTTTTTTTTTTAAGTAATAATTTGATGAACAAAATAGTTTTGACAAAATATACAGTAGTGAGTTAATTTAGTTTGTTGACTTAGTGCTGTAGTCACATCACTGTGATATCTCCTTCTGTTTATACTGTACATTTATATATTGCAGTCTGTTTTTTAATACGTAACTATATTTTTTACTTTTGGTTGTTTAGATTACTAAAATGCAATTAGTTGACTTTAACCAAACCCGTTTCCTGTGCATCTGTACATCCCATTCTTGTGAAAGCAATATCTCAAACTTAGCACAGATGTCCACTCAGACTCAAGGATGAACTGATGTATTTTTGGAGGATCTCACTTCCAATTCATGTCAACACAATATCTCTGGTACAAACATCCACTTTGAGTCGCAGATAAACTGATTATGAGTGAGGACAGACATTCATGCTGTTCCCCTATAATAAAGCAAATATTTCGTTGGATACAATGAATGATATCACTGTGTTTAGATGATGTTTTGAATCCTGTGTTGGCGGCTAATAAATATTTACAACAACATAATGCAGAATTAAATAGTCACTTTGTGGTTGCAGTTCCTTTGCAGCCAGTGACTGTCTGAACTGTGATGGACATCACAACATGCTAGGTTTCTTTTGTGGTGATGCTCTGCCAGGATTTTACTGTAGCTGACTTCATGTCCTGCTTTAGTTTTGCCTTTTGCATGTGAAATTAAAATTTAATTGCATTCAGGTCAGATGATTGATTCAGCCATTACTGTTTTGCCTTTAAAAAAGTCCTGCTTAAACAGTTCGCTTTAGGCCATTGCACATCTGCGCTATGATGTATCGGTTTTAAGGCATTTGGCTGAATCTAAGCAGATAATATAGCTGTAAACACTTTGTTGTTCATCCTCTGCTCTTAACAGTCACATTCCTTTTCAGATTTACCAATGGTTTACATCTTGTGATTAACCTTCTGTATTTACTCTGGTGAAGTCTTCTTTTCATTATTGATATTAACACAGATACCCCAATCTCTTCTGTTCTTGATCTTGATCTTGAGAATATGAAGCTTTCCATGTTTTTCCTTTTCTGCATGGTCTCCCTTTTTTAAAATAAAAGTTGGTTGTTTTTGCTTCCTGGTTGACAGGTAACAACAACAACAGGTTACCAATGCAAATGCAACAGGGTTTCTGTACAAAAATGTCTGTAATTCCTACAAGATTCATCCAATATTTTCGTCCAAGCCTTTAAATTAAAGGCGACGGCTGACACAGTTTAACCACATCTTGACTGATTAATTTCAAATCCATTGTGTTGGCATACAGAGATTAAATGTCGTGTTAGGAGATCACATGTTGAAATCAAGGTTCAAAACACAGTTTCAATTTTTTTGTTTCAATAAATTGCCTTTTTTGGCAGCATTTGTTCAACGTGTGAGCCTCGACTCTGGTGCACCTGAGAATGTGTGTGTGATGTGGACACAGTATCAAGAGACATTATGTCAGAGGACCACAAAGACCGGAACACCAGGTCCCAGTCTGTGTATCCTCACATTTGTCGTGTTGAAACAGATGAAATTTATAAATGTTTTCAATAATCCAGTGATTTTAAAAGAAAAAAAAATGTCACTCCTCCCTCAACTGTGCAATAGGATTTATTGTCTCTATCATGATCTATGAAATCCACTTTAAGCCTCAGTTCTGCACGCTCTCCAGACTTCACTCAAACATGTTTGATCCTCTAACTGCTTTCCCCAACAGGGCAGCATGTTAGGAATGCTGCCTAATGACACCGGTTGTCAGTCCGACCTAATGTGAGCCGCTCTGTAACGCTGCGAACATGTTAAACCCTCTGATGTCATGGCGTGAGGTTTGGAAAAGAGAAACAGACAGCATGCAATGTTATTAATAGTGTTGTGCATGTGCGCATGTACAGTGTGTACTGGGCCGCAGACGTTATATGGAGCAGCATTTGTCCCAAAAAGTATTTTATTAAGAGTTCTGATGTGTGAACCCATAAAGAAGTTTCACTTGCTGTGTTTGTCGTGCTTTTAGTGAGTTTTTGCAAGTAGCTGTTGTATTGATTTAGTTTTTCTGTCCAAAAAAAACAAACTTGAAAATTTAAGTTGCATTAATTCTTGATTTTGAGGAACAGGAGTTCACACAATAATGTAACCACATGGTCTGAGAACATACAGTTCTCTGATGCATCAGTGCAGGTAGCTAAATGACTACCTGCATGTTTTCTCCTTTGCTCTTTGTACTTAAAGAACTCGTTACTGATCTAAAGTTAGAACTCAACCCTAATTATAAGCTACAGTTTGTAGCTTCCCACGTTACCGTGATCTCGTGAGTGTCTGTGTTTTTCTCCCTAATTGCTCTCTTCATGTACAGTATCTTATTTTATTCTTAGAGATGTGATTGTGCTGTTGGGAATATGTGGTATTAGATGCAGCAGTAGGGAAATATTACCAAACCTTCCTGGGAAAACTACTAAGATCCATTGTACCTGTGATTATATCTGATGAACCTTCTGTTGAATCTTAGCTGACCTTAAGTACTTTGAATATAAGATGTGGCTTGGCATCTATGAGTTGTTATTGAGGACATGGACTGAACTTGTACCGAAACTGTAGTGACTCAGCTGTAACATGCAGAGGGAGTGTTTTGTTGTGAAAACCATTTTGCCCATAGCAACATTTTTTTCTCGCAGAATCCTAATAAGAAATACAGTAGCACTCAGATCGCAGCCAGTGTAGCTGCAAAGCTCAAACACAACAGAACCTGTTTGCCAGTCATAATGACCTGGCGTGCTTCCTTGTCCTTAATGCAGAGTCCATGGTTGTGTGTGTGTGTGTGTGTTCCCATACAACCTGAATAACAAGCAAACAGCAAAACACCAACTGAGCCAATGAGTGAGAGAGCAAGGAAGTGGTGGAAATGCTCATTGTTTTGAAGTGTTAGAAAGAACTTGGTGTTTCTCTGAGGTACCAGTCTGCCAGGTCCTTCGTTCCCACTTCGTTTTTTATCAAAATACTTTGAAGGCCCTGGATTTGAAGCCCTTCTTCCTCTACATTGTCCGAACACCTTAGATGTTATGATTGGTTGGGAATTCCTCATTAGGAGTGGTGAGAATGCAGCTGTGACTCGTCCTTAGGGCATCCGTGGTTCAGAGAGGTTGAATTCTCATGATTTAATGGTTGAGTGACTTTGTTAAAAGAAGATGCTTTCTTGCAGCGTCTTGGAAACCACTTGTAATGACAGTGGTCACACTTTTGTGACACCCTTACATAGCTTGATATTTTTAGAAACTAGGTCACTTTAAACTTTCAGCAGGAATTTCTTTTTTGCTTGGAAGCTGTAACAATATAATACTAGTAGTTACTTAAAAACAATCCTTTGGAATTTGTTGAAGAATATTTGAAATCATCCTGTTGTGACCTTTCAGTGCAAACGCTGCTTTATATTTAGATTTATGTACTCACAGTTCTGTTACGGTGGCTTTGTCTCTGTCCATGAACCTCCTTTAAAGGTTATTGTGTATTAAATAGTACCGTAAAAAGCAGAGTATTCATTTAAACAGCAGTTAACATCTGTGAGAAACATAAATTGCGCCAGCATACTTTAATTTAACTTTAATAGGAAAGGAAATTGTTCTTGTTTTTATATACCATTCCTGAACTGGTTTTATATTTATGTGATTATTAGTATTTTTTTTCCTTTGTCCAGAACTGTGTCTCTTTTTAAGAGAGTTATATCTGATTTTCGTCATTCAGTCTACAATAACGTTGCCTTATGATATCTGTATGTATAATTGTTTTTTAATCCATGCTGGTTGGTCCGCCACTTTGGTCCAGACTGAAGTATCTCAAAAACAAATGTATGGATTGTAATAAAATGTGGTACAGATATTCATGGACCTAAGATTGTGAAGCCTAACAATTTAGTTTACCCCCTTACGTTACCTTTAGAACCGCCAGCTGGTTACAGTATAATCTCCAGTACAATGGCACTGGAAGTGGATGTACCCGCTTAATATTCATGGTCCACAGAAGATCAGTCCTATTGACCTTTGCTCAAGAACTAGCATCAGGTCAAAAACTGTTTGTGACTAAATACCAGAAAATACAATATTCTCCTCAGCCTCTGCTGTACTTTGTATTTAGTGCTGATAAGCAAGTGCTTGAATGTTAACATGCTAAACTAATGGGGTCCTGTTCGATCTTATACCTGCTTAAGTCAGCTGTAACCAAAAAATTATATTTTTCACTTGCCTTGCATTGAAAATAGGATCCAAACCCCAGTCTGGGGTTAAACTCCTGCATGTTTGTCTTTCCTGATTACTGCGTGGTATGACGATGCAGTTTCTCATCTAGAAAATTCCTTTCCAGTGACTTTAATCCAGGGAGCAATTACATTTCCTTTAAAATATATTTTGCATAAGCATTTAACAATGTGTAAATGTAGTTTGTTGAAGACAGTGTCATTTAGTCCATATCCCTTCAATTTTAGCATTTAGCTCACAAGTCTTAAATTTTACTGGAATCGTATTTTAATTGATGTTTATATTACAATTTTAGCAATTTCCAGATATACCTGCTGTAGCCTTCTTAGATGAGATGCTATTTTTGTGAGCCTCCATTGTGAAGAGGCTTTTATGCGAGAGCCAGTATCTGTATTTAAAATGATTATTCTAAGTTTGTGATGATTGTAAGGCCTTGAAAAGCATGTCGGCGCAAACCACAGGTTTGTTTACGACAAGTATATCTTCAGCAGGAACAGATTCATTTGCCTCTTGTAATCACAGTGTGCTGCACTTTGTCAGCAGGAACATACCAACCTGTATGTATGTGGTAAACATGAAATAAATCTAACACCTGAACTTGCTTTTCACCACATAAAATGCTTTTTATTAGAATTACATAACACAGAGGAAGCCTCTTCCTCAGGCCTCTTCTGCTCGCTGATGATAAAAACTGATAAGCATGTTTGTTTTTGAAACACTGGATCGTGTTTTCATAATATTTGCCCTCGCAGAGACCAACAGCCAAGATATATGGCTAATTGGAAGCTGTCCTGAATTCTCATCCTAAAGAGTGGACAGAAAACACAACCAAAACACAGTATACTTAATTTATTTCATCTTCACATTCATGGTGATTTTCTGTTTATGGTTTGCGAGGGTGTAGACACGTACACGTGAAAATGTTTTAAAGCAAGCAGCATTCCAGAAGTTGCTGTCATTTTTTTTTAGGGTTTTCCATTACATCAGAGCTGTCTGAAGGACAAAAAGGGAAGAAAATCACTGTTAATTAGAGAGACAGATGCCTCTCCTTAACATGTCATCATCAGCCCCGACATTGTCTGCTAAAGAATAAGGGCAGATGCACACAGGATGGTGGTGCAGTTTGGCATCCTGACGTGTCACATACTCAGCGTTTCAGCTTTGTCTTTTCAAATTCCAGGCAGTGTATAGTCTTGGATGGCTGAATATTACAGGCATTATTCATTACTGGAACTTTTTATTAGGCAGCTTAAACAGCCTCGGGCCCTCATTCAGCGTGGCTCTTATCTGCAGCACTGCAGGAGCCACTCTGGGGTTCCTGTTATTGCGATCCCTCGGTTTGCAGGCAGATACTTGCACCCACTTTGGCCGTGTTCGGCTCCCGTCTTTTCCACTGCCTGTAAATTCGGATTGTATAAACCTCGGTGGCAAAAAATAAGGATTGTTTGTTATTACAATGCCAGTCCACAGTGGCTTGAGCGTGTGTTGTTTTGACTCTGAGAACAATCAAATGTTGCAATAAAAGAGCCTCCCTCCCTCCCTGCACACCTCCCCTCTCAGCCCCTTCCCTTCCCTGTTTATTTACAGCAAGGATTTCTCTAAAAATGTCAGCATCTGATCCTTATTCTTTACTGTGACTGGAACAGGGGAAACACCTCTACCTTTATCATTTTTTGGAATAAAACAAAGTTGATTCATTGTTTTGTTTTGTTTTTTCCTTTTCCTGTTGTGTTAATAGCATTCAACAGCAGGCCTGAATTAATTTCATAATGATTTAAAGGCGTGTAGTGTAAGACTGGAATGAGGGCATCATACAACCACATGTGGTTGTCTAATGGAAGTCCTGCAGACTGGACTCTTCACATCCCCATTTATTTGTTACAGTTACTGTGTATTGTAATTGTTTTGTTTTTCCAACCAAATGCAATTAAGTGTTCAGTTTTCAAAGGGAAATCTCCTTTAAATTGGATTATTTTCACTTGGTAGAGTAAATCTGCATATTCGTCCGTGGAACATTTGCAGTTTCCAGCGATAATCTCGGCAGGTTTTGTATGACAATGCATAGTTTTTGACAAAGCCAGTCCTTGACAGATTTTTTTTTCTCATTTCCGGCCTTGAGATGTTGAAAAAACTGTTACTGAAAACACAACAGTCAATACATCATACTTACTGTTACTGAGCATGAAATCTTCTGCATACCTTAGCACCCTCAACACAGTGAATACTCTTTAACAACTGCAAACACTATACTTGTATGACTCTGAAAAATGCTGATTCTTAAGCGCCTCAAACCTCAATTAAATTTTTGAGTGACAGCTACTGTACACAGGGAGCAGCGCCTGTGAATTAGTAAACGAGAGACTGATTTCAAACACACAGAAGCAGATAATTTGTGTTTAAAGTCTTCAGCCTGCAGGTGTGAAATAATTTAATAGTGAGTTTAAGATGTATTGCATACAATTTGAGTGCAAATTAAAAAACAATCAGCCATAAAACTATTCTTCTAAGTATATTTGTGAATAAGACCTGTATCTGCAGTTATTTCATCTGCATTTACAACCAGGAAGATTACTGTTTATGTCAGATGTTTAATGTCAGGCTCAGACAGTTTTAATTGCTGCTCATCATCCTGTAATTGAATCCTGTAACACCTCACCAACGATACCTGTAGGGCAGCAAATAATTATTTTCATGTTTATTTTCAGTCAAATTATTGATCAAATGGTTAATCGTGCATATAAATGATATGCATCAGAATTTGCTTTTGTACCTTTTTGTCATGTTGGAGTGAGCTGGCTCAGCTAATCAAAGGCTGACAAGGGCCCAACAAAGTGGAAGCTTTTGGCTCATGTGCCCAGTGAGCAAACTCTTCTTGGAACTCAGTATCTTGTCATCGTAATATGTATGTGGCATCGTGCCAGCATTACAGGCTCTGATTAAAGTAATTTGCCGTTCAGGTACGGATACTTTAGATGCATATTGTAACTGGAAATTTAGCATCTGAACTAATGCCGTGCAAAGACCAGATCTTACTGGAAAAGGAGTGGTTTATACAACATATTTTTGTTGGAAATCCAAAGTGTTTATGATGACTACACTGGAAGGTAGTGCTATCGCTATGCTACTCTTACAAAATCACTTTGATACCAATATCTATCCAAACATCTCAGTATAATACTTAAACAATGCCACAGCATATTACTGTTTATTTGCATATTCAGATTCCTGTTAAACCAGTTTGCTTGTCACAAAAAAAATCACACTTGTTTGAGGGCATGGGCATTGCATAAGGATATCTGTCACATTTGCTAACGTCTACCTCTGTGACCTCTTTCTGTTGGTGAGGTGGTTTGGCAAGTTGGGCATGTTGGCTCCCTTGGTTTGTAGGTTTGAAGCATCCTTTACAGATGGGCTCTGGGGTGTGTATGGGCCTGCTCTGTCGGCTAAGTCAGTGAAATAATGTCATATTTCTGTTGTGCGACTCATTTGCCAATATACCACATAGTGTCAGGAAGAGCTGTTGCACTTGGCATGTCCACTGTACCTGCAGGCAGTGGAAGCAGAGCGCTGCACAGGAAATACAGTCCCACTAAACAATTACTTTAAGTACAGGTACTAATATATAATTGGGTATAACATCCCTTTTAAAGATAGTAACGCAGTACTTTTCTAGTACTGGTACATCATGCATTTAGCTCTTCACACTAAAAATTTGCAACAATTGAAAAAAATGAAATAAAAGCAGCACATCGTCTGGCTTATTTCTCTCTTCTGCACAACTATGATGGTGTGAATGTTTAAATTGTTGACTTAGACTCCTATGATGTTGGGGTAGTGGGTTTCTGAAGCATCTGATAAGCAGAGTATAACTAGCATCCATATCCAAACATCACACAATACGTCCTGTTTTACAGATGTACTGATGCAGCTTGATGCTAATTACTGTATGGTCCAGTTGAGATATTATTTTGTCTAACCTATTCACTGTCAAGGACGGCGAGTTTCATTATAGAACAGCATAATGATCGTACGGTTGAATCAGCATCTCTCCTACGAAATCAGAACACTGTCACATTTATAAGGGGAATATTCATTGTATTTAATTAGTGGGCATTTGTATGAGTGAGGGACCTATCCAATAGACTGGCTAATGTATATCTATGATTATGTCAGAATGTACCTAGTCTACTTTCTGTAAACTTTCTAGAAATCACAGGTGAATGCAAATAAACAAACAAAAAACAAACAAAAAAAAACAATATTTGGCCCCAAAACCCGATTCTGATCTGCTTTGGTGATAATTCAGTGATCAAGATACTAAAATGACTGGACTTAAATGGCAGTTGTGCAGAGAAAAACCTGAAACCATTCCTTCACATTGTACTGTACCTTTAAAAACTAGTGTATCATTGTGATTTGTGGCACTTGCTCTTAGGAAAGTCTGGAATGAACAACAGGAAGCTGGGCTGCATGTTTATGGAACAGGTAGCTTACAGATGGTAACGTGACTTTTTGTGAGCAAGATAAAACACAAAAGCTGTGAATTAAATCACTCCCCAGACAAACAACTGAAGTGGAAAACTACTGATCGAGGTTTGAAAGCTTTTCAGCTTTCCTAGCCAGACTTTCCATCCTTTTTCATATGGAACTGAAGAGGGAAAGTTGTAGTGTGTGTGTGTGTGTGTGTGTGTGTGTGTGTGAGGGGGGTTGTAGGTGGACCGTGGGTGGTGGAAAGGTGGTGAGTCTCTTCTTTCAAAAGGGCCGAGAACAAAACAGGAAACCATCTTCTTGTTTTGGCTCGTGGTCGTTACAAGTGTTTGGAATTTTGAGGAGGTGAATTCACATGTTCATGTCTGTGC
>OMLM01001594.1:0-11076 GCA_900302695.1 Helostoma temminkii | reverse complement strand
GAAAAACTGAGAGTCATTTGAAACAATAGCACAACTAGCATAAATTGACTTCCGCGTACAGTGGAAGCAAAATAGTGAGTTTGTAGTCAGATTATGGTCTTTTGGTTTATTTTATTATAAAGAAATCTTTATTTTTTACAATGTGTGTGCCACCTGTGCCACGCACCTCCTCTTATTAATTATAGTTTGTTTTGTTTTATAAGAATATGTAGAACCAATTCTATTTTTCATCTTAGTAAACAGCAAATATTCATATTTACAAAACTAAAACCAGATGTTTTGTAGCATTTGCAGCCTTCAACTGCTGGTGGTGAAGTGTGGCAGTTCTACCTTTCAGATCTGCAACACAAGACTGTGGACGTTTGAAAAGACACAGTGACCACATACCAACATGAAAACATCATCCTAACAGTGAAGTATCGTGGTGGGGCTGCTTTGCTGCTTCTACACTCGGACTGCTTGACCTTGGAGTGGAAATATTCCCAAGTTCATCAAGGTAACCTACAGGATAACGTGGAGTCTGTCTGCAAGCAAGAATTAGAGGAAAATGGGTGATGCAGCAGGACCGTGACGCTAAACATTGAAGTAGATTTACTGCAGAATGGCTTCGGAAACAGTCCTAGTCATCCTAAGAATATGAGCTGACGCAGTTCTGTAAGGAAAAATGGTCCAAAGTCCTCCTGGACATTGTGCAAGTCTAATCTGCTGCTGCAGTCTAATGCTCTTGTTCAGCCAGTTATTAAAACAGTTTCACATACTTTTTTCCACCATCTGTCTGAAAGTGTAATGTGTGTGTTCAATAAAAACATAAAAAAAGTATAATCTTAGAAACATTGTTTTATGATGAGTCAATATGTGACTTTTTTTTCTTGCACTTATTTTTTTTCTTGCCACTACAACAAATGAATATTGCCATATTACCATTCTACTACAATAATTACTTACAACTGTAATTTTTTTCTCATTTTCGCACTTTAATTTTTATTTTATTGTTAATGCTGTGGTTTGGATAATAATCCTAACGAGCGATCTTTAAACAGATTTACACGTGGTACAGATGAGAAGACTGCGTTTTCCTTTGTTCCGGTGAAGCCAGCATTTCTCTCATTACGCTCAGAGTTTTTTGTTTACATACACACGTTGTCACTCAGGTTCAATAGCATTGACCTTTGACCCTGCAGAAGTACTTCCAGGTGGGGCCTCTCTGGTCTCGCCCCAGCAATGAGCAGAGACCTCCTGCAGCTACACACAGATTTTTCAACCCTAAACAAACAGTGATCTGACCGCTCAGAAATGTTGCATGATCTCTGTGATCACACCAGCTCAGAAATGTTGCAGACGGACAGGAAAAAATCTGCCAGATTAAAAAAGAGTGAATCTTTCCAAATCTGGTTCCTTGATTATGCTAAAAATTGTTTAACTTTTTTATTAGACAATTTAAAATTGTTGTGAAATTTGTTATTGTAAACAAATATGCATCCTGCTATGACATGTTCTAGCAGGGGCACATTCAAAGCATGTTGGATGCTGTTCATAGGACAAAACGTTCAGAAGTATATCACAGTGCGGTCAGTATTGTGAATTATGTGGATTTTATAGCATCATAGTACACGTGCTGTTGTTGCAGTTAAAAAAGTCAACACCAAATAACTGTAGTTTCTTTTTCTCACTTGCTTTCTTTTATTTGTTCACCCACTTAAACAGTTTCTGACCTCTCCTTTCCTTATGCTTCTCTTTCATCCATAACATACCATTATGTTAAATGAATCTCCATCTCTAGCACAAACACTGGTGCATTCTTTCCAAGCCAAGTTTAGTATTATTTACCATCTGCATGACATGATTTTCTCCCCACCTAAAAGCCACAAACACATTTTTCTATGGTGCCTGTTGGTGTCTGTTTTTATTTTACTGTTCCTCCCAGAATTGATTTAATGCAAGTCCGAGTGTTCGAAATCTCCAACATCTCGGAGATGACTTCCTCGGCTATAGATGATTTATGTTTGTGTATCACATTGTGATGCCTGTGCAAAGAGATTATTGTATAATTCATGGATCTTTCTTGGTCAAGATATCATGAATGATAACTAGGGTGGGAAACGGGAACTTTTTACTAATGAATTAACCAGTGTGAAAACTGCTGCTACATTGGGATCATTAAAACAATCCTGTTTAAGGTAACCATTCACTCTCCACCTGATGATGCTATGTAGGTTTATAGTTGACAGGCTGGCAGTCTATCAGAGAAATGTGAAATAGTCAAACATGAGGCACCCTGATGACCCATTAGTCACCACATTTCCTGTTTGTGTCAGATGAGGCCAAAATATAATCTTAGAGTTGATATTTGCATTTGTATCTTTAAGTTTATTAACCTGCGTGTCTTTGTAGGAAAACAGGGAGAACGAACTTCGTAAACTAAACCTGCCTCCAGCTCGGTCAGGTTCAAACTCAGGACCTTCCTTCTTCGAGGTAACAAACCGCTGAGCAACTGCATGGCAGCTCGTTTGTCTCTTGTATCGCAGACGAGCTGGTCAATGTCACTTGATTTGGTTGATTTAATCTGTTTCCATCACAAACTGTGCCACATGTGGCTGCAGATGTTGACAGTATGTCGGCCCGTCTCGTATGCAGTACTCGCCTTTGGCTCCAAATATCATCAGGTAGAGATCAGCTGTCAGACCAGCGTTGCTCAAATGTGCTCCATGTGTCAGAGGAATGTGTGCAGGACAAAAGCTGGAGCTTGTTGCATTAGTGACGCTGGAAAGAAATTATCATTCCTTCTTCCAAGAATGTTGGTGTGTGAACTGAGAGGTCACTGCGTAGCACACTGAACATGAATGTGAGGAATTTCTTTTTCCAAAATCCTTAGCAGGTGCTTGCAAGTATACTTACGGTACATGTAATATTCCCTAAGGGGACTGTGGCCCCCCTGATATAAGCAAGTCTGTGTGACTTGTTAGTCATATCATTTTTCATCTGCGTGCTAAACATTAAAGCAGAGTTGGCGATCAGGATGACTTGTACAGTACTGTCTTATGTTCTGCACTTCAGATGCCACCAGTCAAGCTGAAAACATACCATGATTATGGAAAATCTTTCGTGACTGAAGCTGAAGGATAAAATGGAAATTAAAAGTCATGCGAGCTGTTGTATCCATGTTCTTTGCTTGATGTCACTCAACCATAACTTTTGATTTCATGGAAAGTTAGAAGTGAAAGGAGGTCTCCAACAGAAGAGTGAGCAAATGAACTGGCACAATGCTGAGGAAGGGGATGCTGCTCACACATTGTGTGGTGGTGAATGAATAATGCTAGGTACCACCTGCCCTGGACAGACTCCATGCTGCATCATTTCCAGATAAGATCTCTGTTCCCAACATTTGTGTTCTCACACTCTGTGTGTTTATGTGACTGACTTCCAGTCAGTAGGCCAAGCATTACCGCGCTTTAACAACAGCGGTTCTGTTGCTCAGTTCCATCTATTTATCTTTTTAGCTTTCCTCTCCCTCCTGCTACTGTTTCTTTTCCCATAGCTTAAAACGTGGAGGTAGGTTGAGTAGACTTCTTTCTGATTTATTAATATTTAATATTGATATACATTTTTATAGATTTCTAAATTTTACTTAGAGCACTATAACATTCATTATAGTACCTTAGCTGAAGTGTACTTTTGTCTTGATAATATATCATCCAAACCATCTAATTGTCCAAGCAGATAACATTATGTTATACATGTTAATTCTTTAACTAAGATTTTGAATTTTTGCTCCCTCAGTACATATGTGTATTGATAAAACAGTCTAAATTTAACTTTAACTCTTGCCCTGGAAGTACCAATGTGCCAATTTTCAGGTGTAGGACTGCCTCATTTCGGAGCCTGTAAATGACAAATACATTTTTGTTCAATTGTTGTATTGTTGGTTGCGTCCAAATCTCTAATCTACATTTTAGGTTTACACATATTTACTTGTAGGACAGTTGTTGGTATCAGGGTTTTTCCACTCCCGTATTTTAAAAGAGGCACTTTACTGGCATTCATGTTTATTCATTGTGATAAGATGCTTCCATGGAAAGCGATAACACATCATAGTAAACGTGAAGTTTCAGTGTGATATATCAGAGTATCTGTTTTCATTTCTTATGTTTTTTTTTTATTCTTTCTGAATTATGTTTTGCCACAAATCTGCTCATTTTTCTTTATAAATAAAGACTGTTAAAGAAGTCATACAAAGAAACATCACAAGCTTAGTGGTGTCAGTCATCCCTGCTCCCTCTGGGCATCACTGGTGCCTCCAACTTTGTTCACCCCAAACATTCCCCCGCCTCATTTACCCCCTCATCTCCCAGTAAGACGCTGTCTGTCGACACCTGTGGTCTGTGGCAGCGAAGTAATGGAGCAGTTAAAGTGTTTTGAGGTGTGTGTCTATCAGGCAGCGCAGGGTGCTGCAGCCTCGTGGCTCTGGGATTAGCATGACAGTTAAGTAAAGGGTGTGTTTCTTCATATTTGAGTTGAATGTGTGATCTTAATGTCACTAAGACATGCTGCACGCCATTAGTCCTGATCTCCTCAGCATCACCAGAAAATATTTCGCAGTTTACTTCATGTGTCTGTGTAGCTGTTGTTTCTGCAGTGACTTTCATGGCTTTAATCAGGCAACAGAGGGACCTCTGACCTTTGGGACCAGCTTTGATCCATGCTGTTGTTTCTGGGGGTCTCTGAGGGACGGGCTACTTCTACTTACAGGCGGTGACACCAGTTCTTTGCCCAAATATTTCATGCTTAACCAGGTTTTTCCTGAGATTATTGCCTTAGTAAGACAAGGAAGGTAGGGGGGAGGGGGGCTGCCAGTGACACCAGCATCGGGCCGAGATGAAGAATGTGGATAACGCTTGTTTGTGAAGATCAGCCTGCATAGAAATTTAAATAACAAAAGTCCAAATGGGGTTATAAACTCTTTCAGCAGGTGTTGACAGGGTTCTGCTGATGCTTTCTGTCATCTAGCAACAACAACCACCAGACACAATGACGCTGTGAAGCGAAAACACTGTATGTCCGAATATCAGTATTTTTTAGACCTGCATTCCACTTTATCACTGTTATTTTAACTGAGGACTACAAAGCAACAAAAACATGACCCAGTTTCTGAAAATTTGGTTTTAAAATGCTAAATAAATTTGAAAAAGCAACTCACGACAAGGACTATCTAGTAGCCTCTCTGGAGCTTTCAATTATATGACGCAATCTTACCAAGAAGAGTTTGTCCATTTGTCATGAAATTGTGGATTTTTAAATTTCACATTTTTTGAGCTCCTGAAAGATTTTGAAATGTGATATAGTACTTACAGTTGCACGCAAAAGCTTGGGAAAATGTAATGCATCATTACATTTTATTTCATAAAAAAATAAAACACTTGAAGAATGTACACAAGTTTGAGCTTCTGTGTGCACAAGACAACCTCATGCCATGAAGTGCTCTGCTAATGTGGCGGTTACTAACTACTGCAGATGCACATACCACACATTTTTTAAGTTTATGAAATGAAAAGTGCATTAATATATTTGATGTGGGAGTCAGTTTTAGTGTCTGTCTGTTGCAACGGTTGGAATAAAAAAAAATATGTAGTGACAGGTGGTTAGTTCTTAAATGATATTTATGATCTGCACTTCATGATTTTATAAAGTTTTCTGTAAGAATCTAAACCTGTAAAAAGTAACTAGTAAGTAATGTTACTTCTACTCCTCCACTAATAACTGCAGTGAAGTAAAAGTATAATATGGAATGGAAATATTTTCAGTAAAGTACAAGTACCTGAAAATTGTACTTAAGTACAATACTTACTTACAATACTGCTTAATATGTGGTTGAGATGCCTAGAAATAAAAAAAAGTGTTCTGTCTTTTGCTGCAGTACATCCAGAAAGCCTTGAACACTGCTTTGCTATTTCTCCATAAATCAGTGCCTCTGCTGCTTTATTATTATTGTCATTATCATATTGTAGTTATCTGTGAGCATACAGTATCACAATTAATTTTTGGATGTCGATTACTTTAAACAGACTAGTGCAACACTATAATAATAAACAATATAAGCCTTTAAGTTATTATGAATGAGGTGTTCAGTGTTTCCTGTACTGTACACTTATTATCAATATCAACATTGATCAGCACATATTATTTGTCTGTTCCTCTCACACGCACAAGATCAATTTGACAATAGATCAAATCACCAGTGGAGGCCAGCATCATGCATCTATACATTAATGTGTTAAAATATAAAGTAAAATAAAAATTGTCCACAAGTTCCAAACCTCAACTCTGAGTCAAGTCTCAGGTCTGGAAGGTGAGTCTCAAATTCAGTGTCAAGTGGCAGACATGAGTCCCCTTCTCTGGTTAGTGAATTTTTAGTTTTCCATCATAAGTGACGTGAGCCTATGTTGACACTGGTTTAGACACTAGATGAACATTTCGAGGATTTAAGGCTTGTTTAGCGTGACATCTAAGTTCGTTGCAAGTTTTGTAGGATTATTTAAGTTAGCTAGCTGTTTTAGCAGCAGATGTTTTTTTAAATTAAAGAGGGAACTTTGTCATAACAACTCAGAGTTTGGTTTGTGTTTAGCACACAGTTCGGGTTCAGCAACAGCATCAGCTTATCAAGCGTAGCACCTGTGCAAGAGCAGGGTTCAAAGCACGCTGGATATTTACGAAAACGATGGAAAAGAGAATTACACTCAGCAACTGCGGGGGGAGCCAAGTGTCATAATGGGCATTAAGTCTTTACTGGCAAACTCTTTGTGATACAATACTCACTCCATCCTCCATAAAACCACACTGTGTCACTTTCACTCTTTGGTTCTTAAGCTAAGATTGTTATCTAACTCTTGACAAGATTGTAATAGATGTTTTGCATTTTCAGTATAACCCAACCATCTATCAAATAAACCAAATATATCACCATTGATGTTTTGAACAAAACATTTCACATCATCTGCAGATGAACTGTATTGAACAAACACTATCAGTTTCTTTTCAGCAGGTCAAATGAGCTGGAAGAAGTGAAGCTCAGATAAGCATGCTGGATGAGTTCTGATTTTGCAGTATTTTTTTAATTACAGTAAGGTTGCATGAACAGAATGACTGTTGCTTTACACTTGTTTGTTTTGGGTGTGTTTGTGGATGCACACGATAAGGACAAAATTCAGGAAAACGGCTCCATCCTGTATCTTCCTGTCTCTCTCGCCTCTATTTATTTGTCTGCTCTTAGGATTCATTTCTGGGGAATCCAGGTATTTTAGGCATTTATCTGCAGATCAGGTGAGATCTCACTCTGGTTTATTGTAAGCAAGAAATAACATCAACATGGCGACTTGTGTTGAAATGATAACAGGATGCTGGTGTGATCTCACCGCAGCCAGAAAAGAGTCGAGGCAATTAGAGAGTGTTAAAATCACAGCACAGCATGATGACTCTAAATTCACTCATTATTAGCAAAGTGTATGAGAAGTGCCATGATAGGAAGAAACTTACACTAATACAAACCTTCTGCAGTTCTCGTTTGAGCCCACTTGATTCTGACTTATCCTATGCTGGCACTTTGCACTCTACCCTTGCTGCACAAGTTTTTTTTCTTCTCTTGTCCACTTCATTCCTCTTTCCTTTATCCTTTTGTCCCCGACTCTTGTCTTCCTCTGGCCTTTCAGGAGAACATGTTCATTTCAGGTTCAGTGACCAACAAGCATCTAACACAATAGTTTGAGTCTGAGAAATGGGGTCTAACCTGCTTCCTGTGCCAGAGAATTCCAGTTTTTACCAGTTTGTAGATGGCAGCAAATACAGACGTTGTTTTCTCAATAGCTTTTCTTAATGTAACTGTGGTGACAGTCAAGTTTCTGTGTATCCACAGCCTGATATAGTTTACATATTTAAAAATAATTAAGATAATGAAGTGAATTGTTACTATTTTACTGCCTTATATTAGTACTTCAAGCATTTTTTCCTTGAATGTGTACATTAAACATTTTATATCTGATAAACTTAAATAGTTGCATCTTGTGAAAGCTGCTCTAATCAATATTTTATGGAAATAAGTGATTAGGCAACAATGGATGCTATGAATGTGCACACTTGACAAACCTGAACAGAATTGTCATTTGAGTGTGTTAGCATCTTTCAGTTCATTATTTTTGTTAAAAAAGCCAAATTAAATTGACCATGATCCATTTTTGTAAATAAAATAAAATTTGGAAAAAAAAAATTCAAAGGTGCTGTTTTACTAATTGATTTACTAATTGATTTACTAATTGATTGCAGTTGGTAAAAATGGTGTAATATTGTGGGTTTATGAGATTATGAAGAAGGGTCTTTCCGCAAAGCTACCTACTGTAGCTATATTCAGGAAACGTAGCCACAGAAATGCCAACAAGCTTCAGCAATCATCCAGCAATGCAGACAGTTGTAGGCTGAGTTAAATAAGAAACACAGAAATCTGCATGCTACTGTGTCATGAAAGACTTTAACATGTCTGAAAGAGCTGAGCAGTTGAAAATGGTTGTATAAGTATGTTGATAGCTACTAATTGTTTAGGCAAAACTCCCCTTTTGCAATATGAACGTGGTTAATATTTAATATCTCTCTGGAAAGCAGCCAAAAAAAATATAAAGAGGTGCAGTGAAATTATCAAATTAACCACCGGTTTTCTTCTGCAACCAAACTGTCGCACCATCCGTCACATTTCACTTCTCACCTCCAGCCACTCAGGTGAGCGAGACGCTAGCGTACTGCAGCGTTTGTCCCAGCAATCACTTTTGAAAAGTGACTGTTTTGACTCTGGCTCTCTACAAAGGAACTTTTGATTATTTTTTTTTCCTCCTTGGCGGTCTCTAAATACTTTAAAAATAACAAACAAGCTGCCAAGATAAATCATGCCGTGTTTTTCACTCCCAGTTCTAAATGGCTCCCATTTCATCATGCTGCTGTCATCCTCACAGTGTAGTTCCTGAGGCAGATAACGGGTCAAGAGATTACAAGACTGAAGAAAGCGATCCGTCTTTTGGCCTTTGCCAAACGTTCGCTTAAACATAACCCAGTTTGTATCCTCCTTTCTGTGATCTTTGGTAACTAAGCATGAAATAGAAATTCACAATAATTTGTCTGTTTCGCTGCCAGAAGGTTAGTATGACGTGTCTTACTAAGAAACCCTAAAAGAGGTGGAGCAGGCAGCATGCTTCATTTATATGTAGTTTTACCAGTTTAAACTAATTTTAGCTTTTAGAGGCTGCAGCTGTCAACATCTTTATTGTGCTTTACAGTGTTACCATGGTTACAGGCTATGTTCTACAACTACTAATATATTTTGTGAGGAACATAATTTTGACCAGATTGACAAAAATGCTTTGCAGCACCATCTATCCCACTGGTTACAAGTTTGGTGCCTGGTGGAAAAGGCTGAAATTTAATTGTTCACACAGCTTTGACTGATTCATAAACAGGATTCACTCACACTTTAACTGAAGTCCTACAAGTGGCAGCATGGTGGTGTGGTGGTTAGCACTGTCACATCACAGCTGGAAAGTCCTGGGTTCGAATTTGACCTGTCCACGGTTCAACCTATGTCTTAACCAGTGACAGCTGGTATTGGCTCCTGCGACCCTGTGGCCACTGACAGGAAAAGAGGTTAAGATAATGTATGTATGGATGGATGGATATTGCAAGAATTTGAGAACTTTGACAAGACCCAAAAACATAACAACACTGACTGGGAGCACCGGACAGGATACACTCAGCTGAACAAATAGAACAGTCACAGTGATAAATGTCTCACAATGCCATTATCACTTGTGCTCATTCTGACAGATAGGACGTTTTCCCTTTAACAGTCTTAGACTTGAATGTTTGTACCCTCTCAAAGGAGAATACCATTGTTTGTGTATGTTCCATTGCACTAACAACAACAAAAAATTGACCTCTGAAAAATGTCAAACGTCACTGTTAACTTTTACATCTTAAGAACCTGTCCCAGACAAGAATGTAATTGTTTCTGGTTAACCGCAGATTCTGGTGCAAGTCCTCTGAATCAAATAACAAAAGATACACAAGTGTTTTCTGATCTGACACTCCTGTTGACAGGACAGGAAGAACTCAAGATCAGAACCACGTATGTAAATACTAACGTGTTTTGAAAGTAGTTTAACACAGCTCCTATGTGTAGATGCTGTCAGTGTACAGGGATGACAAACTTGGTGTTTGCGGTGGAGACACATCTGTTCTTTTCATCAGAATAATATTAGAATCTTAATTTAGCTTTTTTTGTATTACAGTCACACATCTAGAAAAGCATGTACCTTCACGTTTGTCCATCGTCACATTGTCGCACTAACTACGTTTGGTTTGTCACCATAATGTCGTGGCAGAAAATTCTTGCACTCGTTCACACTCTTTCTTAACTGGTGGTGCGATGCTGCTGGTGATGACCTGTCTTGTCTGAAAGGTGGGTGTCAGGGGTCAGCAAAAGCCATAAAGTCCTATGATTTTTACAACCCAGTTAGGAGCCCATTGTACCCAGGAGAGACGCAGGGAAGAAAGCACTTAGTGTCACACAAAGTTTGTGGGAAAACGGGCGTTTTGCAGCCAGTAGCCTGAGTCAGTCATGTCAAAGCATAGCAGTTTAAAAGTGCAAATAATTTGTCGGCAGGCAGTGTTAATTATATCATCACAGAGCAAAGTGAAGTACATGACATGCAGCAAATCAGCCGAGGCATAGTTTATAACCAGCTAAACAGGCACCGCAGCTTGTTATGAGGTGTATAGCCTTTAATTACTCTGATGTTGGGTGAGGCAGAGTAGACAAATTATTTTAAGTGTCTTGAATGTACACAAGAGAAAGCACCTCTGTTAAAAAGACAAAATAATCCTAAGAATTTTCTTTTTCTGGTCATATTTTCACAGATTTAGACAAATGGAATCAGCAGGTTGAATTCATTCACCTTTAAGGTTGGTCTCATTTTCAGTATTTGTTTTCATATTTAATATACATTCAGGTAAACTTATCCTTCCCAGAATGTTGCAGGTGGATTCACA
>OMLM01001592.1:0-10505 GCA_900302695.1 Helostoma temminkii | reverse complement strand
AATCGGCTAATTGCATTTACTGATTAAATAATACAGTACGTGATGCAGTCCTGTCCCTCTTCTGTTATTCTGTGTTCCTCTTTTAATGCAATTTACAGTAAAGCTTCACACTTCTCTGTCTCCATCCTTCCTTCTCTTCCTCTTTTTCTCTCCGTGTCTCTGCATGCAGCCAGAGCTAAGGAGTTTCATATGAACTTTTCAGAAGTTTTACAAGGTACGGCTTCAAGATTTAAACACCCACTAATGCAGGGGTCTCCAACCTTTGTTCCTCTGAGAGCCACTGTGATGCAATGAAAGTGGCTGAGAGCTACTTGTGTCCTACAGTGATTCACATATCAAAGTCGAATTATCAAACTGAACTACAGTCCAAACCAGCTGAATAATGTTCATTACTCATATTTCTACCATAAACATCATAAACCTATGTCAGAGTTTGTGTCACAAAACAAATCAGTCTTTTAGAGTAAATAGTTTGCGTTTAGCTATGTAGAGCTGTGCGTTCTCGTGTAAAACCAAGGGGAAGTTTGTCAATATAGTTTGGGCTGCCTCCAAGAGCGGGGGCAATAAGGAGCCTGCTATAAACCCCTTTGTGACTGACAAATAGATTCATTGTCATAATTCAGTCCTAAATACATATTTTAGATTTTGTGGTTACTTGAGCTTCTTGAATATGTCATTATCTAATATGTTTACAAACACTTCTTCTTTATCAGAAAAAAAGACTAATTGTAATCAAGTTTTCTTGAGTATCAAAGTAATTGGATGGTAATCAGCACTGCCAGCCACTGGTAGACAAAGAAGAACTACAAATAGAACATTTAGCATGCTTCATGCAGTAGACTTCCTTTTTGTTATGACTGGTGATTTTTCTCTTTGTGCAAGTGAAACGTTTAACGTTTAATATCATCCAGAAGAAGTTGCACTGTGTAATTTATGTATACGAACATGGCAGCGATACTAATTTCAAAGAAGGTTCTGTGTGTTTGATTGAGTGATGTTGTTTGTTTGTACCAAGCATCCTTGGTTTGGTTTGGTTTATTTCCTCTAAACCTTTAGAGAATCAGCTGCTGGTAGCTCATGAGCGACACGTTGGAGACCCCTGCACCGAGTTACCCAAAGAAAATGATGAGCTATGTTCAGATACTACATGTAGTAAGAGATGTTACTACACTGACCACTGAACGCTAACAACACCAATATAGGGATGTGAACATAGACAAAGAAGAAACTGAAAGTTGTCTAATAGCAGTTCTGTCTGTGCAGCAATGATTGGTAGCATCTGCTCTACACCAGCGTTATATTTAATGGTAACTTTTCTCATTTTCCACCAGCTTCCTTGCTGCCTCCTGCATTTTTGTGTATTTCCTCTTCAATCAGTCGTTGTTCTGTCTCAAAGCACAAATTAGTCAGTAGTTTCTAGCTTTTTACTGTAATATGCAGTACAATATACTGATATTTGTTCTTACTCGTGTTAAAAAAATGTCACTATAAGGGAGTGAACTGGATTCCTCTCATTACAGAACAAGACAATAATATGTCTACAGCTGCCCTAACTACAGAAGATAGTGAGGGCAGCTTTAATCTAAAATCTCTTACCCCATACCCTTAGACTTTACACTGTATCTCTACAGCACAAATCCTTTGACATTATAAAAATAAATACAACTGAGATACACTGTGTATATCCATTAATCAGCCTACCTTTCTACTCTACCGTGCATGTCACTTCACTTTAACCTGAACCACTTTAACCAGTTATCTGGAAGTTCAGGACACTGGTATGAACTTATTTAATGTCTGTAACGAGACTCGAAGCAGTTGACTTGTGCTTGGAGTGGATTCAGATTCTAACGTTAGATTTCACGCCACTCTAAGCATGTCTGCGACTGTGATGTTAGAGTCATAGACATTGTGGTTCCCCACCACATCCTTCCTCATTCTGCAGCTGAAATAAGTACCTCACTGCTCACACGGTTGTATACTACTAACATGCATGGTGCTTTTTATTAGTACTTAACAGTACTTGTGCTTAACCTGAGCCATTTTGTCACATACTATAAAGTTTGGTTTTGTTACTTTATACAACTTAACAACACTAATAATGTGCTTCTGTCTTTCATTGGCTCGTTGTGCATCAGCCTGATGAGCCTGTGGAACAAATATTGTTGGCTTTTGCTTCATGTTTCTGTGGCTAGAGATATACTTGGTGTAGATTGTGTCATCTGCACCATTTTTCACAGACTTCATCACGTAACGCTCCCTGGCTTCTTCCTGACCATGCGTTCTTGTTTTTGCACAGTGTGAGAGGAAACCAAAACTGCAATGACAATAGTGCAAATGATAAATGAGGCCCTTTGATGAAGCATTGCCCATGACGCACACAAAACGTGGACCAGCTCAAAGCTGGAAATGTCTAAACGCCATGTTACGTGCTGGGCCGCGTTGTTAGCAGCTGGGCAGTGCGTTCACATCGCACATACAGATACAAAGTAGTTGGCAATAGTTGGTACCCCTTGAATAACTACCCCCTCAGCTATTGGCATTAAAACCAGGCTGCATTTACCGCCTACATCATCCTTCTCCACCCAGATGTATCATGCTTTCCGTGATGTTAGCAAAGTTGCTGCATGCACATTATTTCAGAACTGTTACTCTATGAAAATACAGATTGCAAGGAGAAAATTGTAAGGGAAGGGTTAGTTTCAACCAGTTAGTAGTGTAGGTGAAGTGACTCCAGTCTGTGAGTGGTAGAAACAATGACAATGTAGTAAAACAGACACTGAATCTTAATAAAGCAATAAAAATAACATGTATCGTGCTGCACATTGAACAATGTAAATATCTTCAGCACTAATCTTTGAAAATGAAAGAAACAGAAACTAATTAGAACAAGTAATATCCACAATGTAGGGCATGTTATCTTTAGAGTTTATTGGTTTAATATTAATCTCATCATATTCTCCGTTTCCATATGTTTGGTTGTGATGACCAGACAGTAGCACACTAATACTCACCACTATTTATTCCTTCTCTTCCTCCGTCAGGTAAACTGGCAGCCTATGACGCCGACGGAGACGGAGACTTTGACACGGAAGACGCTAAAGTCCTGCTTGGCAAGTCCCCCTTAGTCATTCACTTTTCTTTCTCTGCCTGTTTTCTCTTTGTTATGCCTGACTGATGGGTTTACAGTTGTGCTCCAGTGCCTTAGTTTAAAACCGGAACTGCTCTTTGACTACTAATTGAACTGAGGTCAGATCGATCTGTTTCTGACCCGTAATTCACCTATGTCTGATTGCTTGTTTTGGCTCAATTAACATATCTGAACTTTAAACAATTAAGAGCAAGATAAATATTGTTAAGTAATGGGTAGTGTGTCTGCCTGTCTGAAACCACTCATTGGTTTAGTTTCTACTTTGTGTGTGTGTTGTCTTATAATGGGCAGCTTGATCAAACCCATTGAAATTAACTCCAAATACTGTACACCGTGGCTCGCCATTGGTGCTTCACAGGGATGCATTTACTGTGTTTAAAGTGCAACACATCACTTAAAATCACATCATGTTTCATTTTAAACCAGTTTATATGATGAGCTGACATTTGATCATCTTTCTTTCTTGGTTCATTCATTTTCTTCCTTTTGTGATTACATGTTTTTAACACATGAACTGAACAGATGAACATACCCAAACTAAAAAAAAAACAAGAGCACAAAGCAAAAGATAAAAATAGAAAATCACAAAACTGCAATTTAAGCTACATTTTTTTAGCTTTTCTTAAACCTGATCCTACAACGGAGATAGCGAGGTAAGGTAAGGGGTTAGCAGGTGTCGTTAGCCAAAACGTCCTATGGCATCATTCCAAATGAACATGATTCAAAATACTGTCAGGAATTCCTTGTTTATAGACACATGAAGCCCCTCAACACACTGACGAAGGCGGAAGGCCTTAATGAAAATACTGGCGTGTTCACACTCCTACTTCATTCACACTGCAGAGAGTGTAGAGAATAAGTAAAAAACAAGAAGGTGATAATAAATAAAAAGACAAGCTTTATGAATGTTGAATATTAAATCACAATCTCAATACTGTTTGCAGAATTCAGTTATTTTCCTGCCTTAATTATTGGTCCTTGTAACTTCAGTAACTCATTATCTTTCTCTTTGTCTTGTATCATCATTCTCTATTATTTTGCCCTATGTTGCTCTCCATTCTTTTCTACCATTTCCCTCCTTCCTGCCCTTTTTTGTTTCTTCCTTAACATTTCCTTCTCGTCCTTATTTTGTCCTTTTCCATCTGTTCTCCTCTTTGCGATTTTTATTTCCTCCTTTTTCCCCTCCATCTCTCCGATCGCATCTGTTTTTCCTCTTCCCTCCCTTTCTCTCTTTCGTCAGGCCTGACCAAAGATGGAGGTAGTGCGAATGTCGAGTCGCTTGAGGAGGTTCTTAATATTTTAGCAGAGGAGGGCTCTGATTGGATCTATGGCTTCTTCACCTTCCTTTATGATGTAGTGTCCTCACCTGTAGAGCGGGGCGAGGAGAAGGAGAAGGGGAAAGAGGCGGCGGCTGAAAGGCAGGAAGAGTTGGGTACAACCTCCTCTGATGATGAGGATGTTAAAGGGGTTATCCTGGACCTCCAGAACCAGTAAGACAGAAAGCAGAACCATAACCAGTAGCTCCATGGTTCCACTAAAGACAGATGAGGACCAAACTGCGACATATTATAGTCCAGTCGACCTGGAAGAGGATGAGCATGTAGTGGTGCAGGGACTTGATGTCTGGTTTCCCCTGCAGAGCCAGACTGGGTGGATGGGTCTTACAATCTTTTAGCTGCAAAATCACAGAACCCATCCCATACCCACTAAAAGGAAGGAAAGTAAAGCGCAGAAGTAAATTTATTGGACTGATTAACTGATCTATCACATACTATTTATTGGCATCTGTGTATACGAAGGCAACAAAAATGCACTGGTTACTGCAATCATGAATGAACACAGAAAACCTTTATACGACCCACATACATAAAGTGCTGTGGAAATGATTTGCCCCCTCCGGGTTTCTTCTGTATCTGAGCAGTATAGTAAATACAGTATCTGAGACTACACTGTTTTAAATCTTTACATATAATTTAGCATAAGACAAAGGCACCTTACCTAACACACTTTATAAAAAATTAGCAATGTGTGTAGTATTAGTAATGTATTTATTGAAACTAAGATCAAACACAAGCTAGACTTATTTAATTACCAATTACTCTATCCAGCTAATCTACCATAAGTCACTGGTAAAACACATAAGAACCTCACAAAGAATCATTATTTGCAAATTGAGAACATTTTGCACACCAGTGGACTTTGCAGTGGTGAACCTTTCAATATTTCCCCTTAAGGAAAGCAATGAGTAAAGAAGTCACTGAAGAGTAAAGGAATATATCTAAGGACCTGCAGGCCTCCTCCATCTTGTGACATTTATTGTGTGTCACAGTAAATGACTAAAAATGTCTATTATTAATCTTCCAGATTAGGCTTGCTCAATTTGGTGAGCAGGTCAAAGTCAAATTGCGATCAATGTAAACACTATTGTGATTGTGATATAATAAATCATATGAGACTGGCTTGGTTTTGTACGATACAGATATTGATGATATGACTGATGATCAAGAGAGTAAATGCAAACCCTGGAATTAATTCATCCTACTAAACTCTGTGTATGTTTTAAGAAAACATGATTAAACCTAAATATCTATCCATTTTTAGAACCGTTTAGATTCACAGCCACAGCAGAGAGACATTCACTGACACATTTTATCAACTCGCCTCAGGTGAAGTAGTTTATTCTTGGCCAAAATGTCACTATGTTGCTGCTCACTTTCTGAAATACAGGTTCTCATACATCTATATTTCTTTAATTACATTACAGCATTTTGCGATCATGTAATTGTTCAGGCTGACATCCCGATTCATTGTGCAGCACTATTTGAAATCAAAATGTCTGAATGTTTCCTGTAATTATATCAGTATTTGCGTTGGCAAGAAATTAGCTAAGCAATTTCCCGGTTTGCTGTAAAATTGGTTATGAAGTGTGATCTGATCGTCACCAACGTCACAAATATCAACAAACACAATATTTTTGAACTGATTAAAGCGTCTGTAAAAGGATAGTATAATATAATAGCCTATTAGCAGCGTTAGCACCAGGTGATTAATAAGGTGTTTGATTAGATGATTGATTGGATCTATATACTGTATTTTTTCCCGTGGCAGTCTGCCACAGAGAAATGCTACCAGTATAAACACTGTGCTTGGAAAACAAGGGCCCAAAAAGAAAAAACAAGACACTATGCCTGTGGTTAGACGTGGTGGTGGTAGTGTGATGCTGTGGGGATTCGTTGCTGCTGGGCCCAGGTGACCTGCTATAGCTGAGGGAAACATGAACTTGATCTGAACTTCTATTAGTTCATCAGACCTGGTCAGTTATGCAGCAAGAGGAAGAATTCAGTGGGGGCAAACGCTTTCATTATATCATCAAGTAGTTTCAAATATTTTGGCTTATTAACTTTAATATTTGTGAGTATTGTGTAATACTGCATTTTAAAAATGTATTAATTGGTTTTAGGATTAAAGTCATTCCAGCGACATGGCTGCCTCTGTTTTTTACTTTCTGTTCATTTACATTAAGGGCTAGTACACGTGTAAGCAGAGACTACTTTTAGAATAAGCTTAGTGGAGCACCATAGCTGCTGTATAGTCATAGTGCATGCCACATAACTGCAGTTCAGTCCAGTCGGGGACCTTTGCTGCTGCCTTCATCTTCTCTTTATACACATTTCCTGTCTGCGTCTATACTGCTTCAATAAAGGTTTAAATACCCTAAAATAATAATATTTATGAACACAAACATACTCAAAAAGAGGCAAAGTTGTACTTTTGATTTCCTCCAAGAACTACTCAAAGAATAATATAAATAGTATGTTGTTTTTAAAACTGTTAAGGCCCTGTAGTCTGCTGTTTTTTTTTCACATTTGCTCTTGCTCCATCTTTTACTATGTTGTTGTTGTTGTTGAAAAGAAATGAGAGACTGAGATATTGTCAACAATCAGACAGACAGATCTTAATTTTATATGAGCGTTTATTTGGAGCAGCTCTTGCTAGGGGGACTGCTTTCACAACGTGCCCAGCTAAATGGCTACTGACTGAGTAAAAAGGCTGCTATCGAAGGAAGGACGGAGTAAAATATAAATCCTATATTAAGGATAATATGGCCACTTGAAACAGTCGGTTTAGATCATTAAATTGTTTAAATTGTGTGTTGATAGTCTGCAAACTATTTGTTTCTTTCCTATAGTTGTATATGTCCACATTGTCTTTTGTATTCTGCTGTGTTAGGCTAAGTAAGCAGCCTTTGTTGTTGTTTGTTATGTTAATATCAATAGGAGGATATTACCAATATTAAAATTTTTTAGCCTGTAAACTACTAATATTAACAAATATTGATCATATACTGCTTTTTACATTGTACCTATTAATATTGGCAGGTTGATCTGTTATCCTTTAATCAGTATTTTGGATTGTGATAATGTATTTGGATTATTTATGTGTTTTAAGCTGCAGCTAACATTAAAAATACACAGTGATGCTTAATAAAATTGTTAATGGTGGTCCACACGATGTACTGGAAACACAGTATAACTGCAGTTTTTAGTGGTTGTCACAAAATATTAATAAATAAGTTGCACTAATCAGTGTTGTGCAATTTCACAAGCATGTTCATTCACAACACGGACTCTGCATGTAGCTTAGCTTCTTTTTTACCTTTGCCACACGCAACTAAGTTTATGTTGGTCAGGTTACATGATATTATGTTAAAGAGCTGGGGATTATTCCATTGACTATTGTGTTTAGTGGATTCCAATGTGTGGTTCATGTGGGGATTGGACTTACAACGTTGGTGTTATTAGCACCACACCCTAAACAACTGAACTAACCAACCAGGGTTAATATAATTATTGTGTTATTTCTTTTCAAAACACTCATTATGTAAACTTTTTGCTTTTACACTAAAATGATCTGAAACATAAAGTGGGTAGATTCATTAACTTTTTTTACTGTCTGTTGGTTCAGATGAGAAGAAGTTAAAAGGTTCTACTCTCAGAAGAGACAGGCTGAGAAAAGGTACTGTACAATGAGAGCATGTGTGCATGCTCTGTGTTCCATCAAATATCCAGCCAACAGATCTCCTCATATATCTGTTTCTAAATCTTGTAGAGGACAGAAAAGAAGTGAGGAAAAAAAGTAAAACTAAAGGTACTGTCTCTATGTTTTGCTCAATAACTCAAAAGTTATGGCCTTGATTCAAAATTAAGCTGTGGACGTTTTTAACCAGAACTTGGCTATGTTGTAAGGAATGGTATTCAACATGGAGAGCCTTTATTCTGTGCAAATTGCAACCACCAGTCCATTAACTTGCATTAATCATTACAAAACATTAATCATGATTGTGGGTTCAAATCTAAATTCAACCACCTGTACTAAGCCTGAAAGCATGGACAACCCTACAGAGACAGGGTGTGTTGCTCAGCCTAAGATAAAATATTAACAAGTCTAAACATTTCTGCTGTAGACCACTGGCACAACACACTATTTGATCCCTAGTGATTTTAAAAGATAGTTTGGAGCTGCTATACAAACATGAAGTGGACAAAAACATCTGAGACACAATACATCTGATCCTATTTAATGTCTAAAATATTATTTATTGCAACTTTTGAAATGGTGCCTATCTAAGTACAGGTATAAAGAATATGTTGACGCACTTGAGTGTTGCGATCAATTCTGGAAAACATTTACATGGCTTTTGAATTGATACTTTGCATGTGTGGCAGACAGTGGTTCATTTTGTGTATACAATGTTTTTACGTATGAAACTAGGCAGCGTGCTTTGACGCAGCGGCTTGTTACTCTCAGTGTTTGGTCCTACCAACAAATGACAATAATGTATTAATGTTGTGTGTGTTCTCCCATTCATGGAGGTGAAACTCAGTCCATTTTGGTGTGAAACACTGAACATAACATGATGATAACAACATGATTTTGATAATGGGTTCTTTGTTTTGTACTTCAAATAGTGACCCCTCGCTATGGTCATCACAGTGATAGCATTTGAAACTGCCAACAGTAATCGACAACATAGGATATGAAAAGGAATGCCGTTGTTGTTTCTTGGTTTGTGACTGATTGTCACAGCAAGGAGTCAAATTTGCTTGTCAAAAACATTTGGGAAAAGCTTGAGTAAAACCGAGTTCAAAAAAGTGTTTGCAGTAGTGACCAGTCAGTAGTCTGTGGGGTTTTCAAGTCACCTTTGGGTATGGCCTTAGCTTGCTTCGAACAGGTACTATCTACAACTTTTGCCTGATGAAAAACTGAAAAAGGTCTGAGTTGAGTGGGTAACATTCAATGGAAAAATACAAATCAGTTACTCAGTGTAAATTCAGTGGCTCATCAGGCAGGTAAGCAACCTGTGTTATAAGTCCACAGACATTATTCTGTGTTTGATGTCGAGGAAGTAGTGTACTACAGTTCTATCCAGTTTTCTGTTCTTCCGAGTCATGGTATGATGGGGTGGTACAAAGCTAATTTACCTTTTCTACCGCCTTTTTTCTCCATATTCAGTCATGACTAGTACAATACCTTGCCTTGCGATATGAAGATAAACAAACCCTCCCAAATCTAAACCTTAAACATCAAGTTTGCAGACTGCTTTCTTCCATGTACAGCTCATTTATAAAGTCCTTCAAATGGCAAAACGATTGATGACTTTGGTTGCATAGATGTTTGTATACTAATCTACTGACTGACCCAACCTCACTACCATGTTTGTATGGTTGATCACATTTTGGTCTCAAGTGTATGTTGGTAGCTGTCTATGTTGCCTGATGTGATGGTTTGACCTTTGTCATTAGCATGCAGAACTCCTTTGTCAAACATTCAGATGTTGTGTTTTGTCGTAGAAGATGAGATGTCAAAGGCCACTGATCAAGAGATTAAACCCCCCAGAGGTAGAGTTCTGATCTCTATGTGAATTGGGTTGTGTGTGACTTACTGTATTGTGAGATTTTGTTTGAATTTATTTATTTTTTGCTTTTTTGACTCATATTCACCTGTTAATTGACCTACTGCTGCACTGAAGTTTGTCTGAGCTCACTGTGTGAATTTAATTCTTCACATTTTGCCTTTAGCTGAAGCTCTTTGTTACTGAGCTGTTTGTTAAAAGCTGTTCAGCTGAAACACAGCTGACAGATTCTGATATGAAGATTACAACCCCCAAAACCTTCAATATGCATGTTCAAAATGTTGCCTGACTTGACATCTTTGTAGATGGCTTGTGCTTTTCCAAGAAAGAGATTTTATGCAATTGATGTGACTGTTATTTAGTTGCTGCGTTTAATCTTAAATTTTTTAACAGGTGGAATGATGAACATATCAATTTTCAATAATATCTTTTTAGTTTTTA
>OMLM01001591.1:24187-34753 GCA_900302695.1 Helostoma temminkii | reverse complement strand
AGACAGTGGACTAAGGAATGGCAGAATGGGTTTGGACAGTTGTTGGGGACCAATGACCACGATTTCTGTTTTGCTGGTTGTAAGACATTTTGAGCCATCCAACATCTGATTTCGCTTAGACAATCATGTAAGGAGTTCAGTTTTCCACAGTCTGAGACTGAGAATTGAGTAATCTATAGATTTAGAAGCTTTTACGTTTCAATCTTTACTAAAAATGAATTTGAAAATTACTTTAATTAAAAATTTTACTTTTTAATTTTATTTCTATTTTAATATTTTATTCAATCATTTTCTTTTTAAACAAACAAATATGACAAAGCATGCACTACAGCGCATTATTCCCAAAACAAAAACACGTCAGTCCACTACATTATTAAAGCAAGAGCTTCATTAAAGTTACCAGAATGTGGTGTGATCTACATTTAGCAATTCAACAGCTAAATAAATAAAACAATGCAAAATTCAAGTCACTTTTAGAGTAACAAAACTTCAATTCAAGTAAAATGGATATTGTGCGATATAATCAACAGTATTTCCACTACCATTATATTATGGGCAATCCCCATAAAAGGTCAAGGTAATTTAATCGCGATCAGGTTTTTTTTCGCTCATTCTTCACCAGACTCCATGCTCACTACACACAACCATATTACTTCCTACATGCGACACTTGTATGCTTATGCTTATGCTTATGTCTTTCTCTTTTGTCATTGTGTTAACAGACACATCGCCACACGTTACATAAATCAACATATTTTCGTAATCGATTACGGCAGTTACATTGACGAATCTCCCTACCCCTATTATAATTACACAAAAATTCTGAATGGCAGCCAGTGACAGTTCTTTAAAGGTAAGCAGGCCCTACGTCATGAGGTCATGTGACATGCTGAAACTCTGGTCTACAGTAGAAATGTACTTTCGCTTGACACAGTCAGTGTGATGTTCTCCAGGGGTGGTGCTATTTACTTTTAAGCAAACTAAAAAAAGATTAGAATCAGCTAGAAAAATTTGAATTAATAGGAAATAGGAAATAGGAAAATACTTTAGATAAATAACATAGCAATGCACTTTTTTAGTGTTACTTTATACTTCATTTTCCCCAAGGGGAAATTTTTATCCACAGCATTGCACTTGTTTGACAACAGTACAACAAATACAACAGCACAATTACAATCATGACAAAAGTGACAGTAATGACAGTAAAGACAATAAACAACAGCAAAACAGCATAGCTCAGCGGGGTCTGTATTTAAGTAAGGTGATGACTTAGGGGAGTGTTGGTTGAAACCACATCAGCATTTTAAAAGCCATGCTACACAGGGAGCAGGCTGCTTTATAAAGAGGATGCCACCATTTGTCATATACATATATATTTTGAGACCAACAGTAGACTTGTGACCTCACATTTGCCTCTAGAACACAAGTGAACACACAGAGGAGTCCTTGGTTTACTGGTCATAAACCCGGGTCCAAGGTGTCCAGGTCCTGTGACTGCACAACAAGCCCAAATCATCACCCCTCCACCGTTGTGTTTGTCAGTGAGTATCAGGTGTTTATACTTGAACCACATTTACTGACTTTTGCCAAACATGATGTTGGGCATTAAGGTCAAACAGCTCCACTTTGGTCTCACCTGTCCATAGCACGATGTTCCAGATGCCCTGTGGTTTGTTCAGATGTAGCTGTGTTTTGTGAACCTCAGTAATGCTTCCACGTTCTATTTAGAGAGAAGATGCTTTCTCCTGGTAACCTATCCAAACAAACTCCACTTGTTTTCTAATTGTGCTCTTATGGACTTTAACATTTAACATGCTCAGTGAGGCCTGTAAGTTCTGAGATGCAGCTCTCAATTGTTTTTGTATTTCTTTGAGCACAGTCTGACATCTGTCCACTGTTTTAGAAACTGTCTGACATTTCACACACACAGAATAAACAGAATTAAAAGAGGGGACATTCATTTTCTCACGTCTGTATTTCACTGTGTGGGTATAGATACAGTGAAGTGCAATTTCTATGTTTAATCAAACCCTCAAAGTTGAAAAAGGCAGTTAAACCTCTCATGTTGTACTCAATGAAATAACTAGGGAAACAAATTTTTTTGCCAGTGAAGGCCACTTACACTGTACCTATTGAAGGGGAATGGATTTTGTTCTGACTGCACCTTCAGTCTCAGCTTTTCACTAAATTAATCACTGCAGCTACTGTTCATACAGTTACTCTCCTGCAGAATTCCTGTTTGACTAAGTCTTATTAACATACTTCAGTTATCACTCACATGGTGGATTGAGACAAAACTCCCTAAAGAATGCTGAGATGTAACAAACCTATCTTTTTTTAATGCATCCAAGACTTGATGTCGTTTTCCTTTTACTGTAAACCTCCTTTAAATTTGCTCATGATAAAGGTAAAATGGAACATAAGAGTTGGAAATTGAAATGGCTTGAATAGCAGATACTTCATCTATTATTAAGCTTTGTGTGTAAATGAAAGATAGACTTCCCTCCTGTGAAGTTGCTCTAATCTGCTGTAGTTGAAAACTGTTGGTTGTGGGTGAATCCTCCTCTGCTGGTCTCAGATATTTATATCACTGCATTTTACACAAAGCCTGAACATAGAGAGTGCACAACATTATGAATATTGGTGTTTAAGATGAAAAAAGCAGGTCAAGGTGAGGAGAATCAATGAGAAGCCATTATTTCTTAATACGTTCTCCTTGAGCTATTCAAATTTTCTATTAAACTATAATAAGCCATAGTGGGTTTCAATCTTCAGGTCCCAGTGCCATAATCGTTAAACTAGTTGTCAACTCTTATCTGTGGTTCTGTAATCCTGCTGGAAGTGCTGCTGGGAGTGACATCATAAATTGGGGCTGCACAGACAAAAGTGCCTGTAATTAGGATCACTTCAATATTCCCTTGTTGCCTGAGATTGATTACCACTGTCAGAGAGTTGGTGGGAAATTGGCAAGTTGAAAAATAAGTAATGACCCAGCTGGTGTTGAAATGACACCATGGAATGTTTTGTGTCCTGTGTTTCAATTATAGCACACTAATACAAATGTTTTAGGCAAAAATTGTACTACACACTGTTATTTACAGCACGTGAAATGAACTGAGCAGGATGCACAAATCAGTGTTGAGTGTGTTGCTAATGCACACAATTCTACCACAATGTCTAAAGGGAATGAAAGAGCTAGTCACTACACTTATCCCTGTGCTTTGTCAAAACTGCAGGTTTTTTTTTATATTATGTGCTAACACCATATACTGTACTATTATGATTCATTTGTAGTTTAATACATACTATATAGAATTAGCATATGTAACCAGGATTAGATGGCATTCATGGAGAAAGGATTCCCCTCACTTGAAATCTTCCAGTACTACATTTTTCTCTGAAATGTGTCATACTACTACCAGGACTGGTGCATGCACATCAGCCACTATAGGCAAACAAGCTTGTCGCTCCCCTAAGTCCAACATGTCATTCTATAAACACAGAAATCAGCTAGCCTATATTGTTATATTTTAACATTTTTGGATTAGCTGTTCCTTAAATAATCTTTTATACCCTGCAGCCAGATAATTCTGGTCATTTAGACATGCAGTACGGTTATTTCTTTATCATCAGTATTGATCAATGAGAGCTGGAGTTGTGACAATTGCATAATTTCTGCAGGGGACCAGGGGATGTGTCCCCAGCTATATGTCACATGGTGTCATAGTTATATATCATATAGATATGCAGGTGCAGATGGGCAGATATATATATATATATATATATATATATAACATGTAGGCAGAGCGCTGAGAATTTTCGCTCCCTGCTCTTGGGGTTCGGGCTTGGGCCTACTTGAAGGTTGTTGTGGAAGCGGTATTGGAGCGACACTGGAGGAAGTGTTATTGCGAGGAAGTGCAGAATGCCATGTTCTCATCAAATGTCAACTGACTGCTCCAGCACAGTGTTCATGTACTGCATGTTTTCAGCTGTCTCTCAATCTTGTAAAAACACTAAACCAATTGCTAGAAAAGAGCTAGAACCATTTGCTTTAAACAGTGAAATAAGCGGTAAGTATTTCAACTGAACTCCATTTGAGTACTGAGAAACTTGTGAGAACGTCATCCAACTGGATAGATTTTATTAACAGAAAAAAGAGCCATTAAAACTGAATAGAGAGGGACAGCTTACAGCATTTCTAGAGGCTAACAGCCTCCCTTTGCATCCTTATCTCTTGCTCCTTTTCTCCCATCATCCCTTCTGTATGACCCCCAATTGACTAGAGATGTACGTCAGAATCTGTGTGGTAAGGATTTTTTTTTCCTCTTTCTTTTCGCCCACTGACTGTTATGATTCAACTCAGCCTTTAGAGCAGGGTTGAGAAGAGAAGAGCGTGGGCTTAACCTGCGTCTCCCTGTGTCTCTCTCCATCTCAGTACCTGTTTCCCTGCAAAGACCCTCTCTATTTAACTCAGAAATTACAGTAAATCCTGGGTCTGTGTGTACCTTAGAAGCCTGCCATAGACAGACAGATAGAAGGGAACAGCTCAGTGGTGGGATGTGTGAAGGAGGTGGGGACCAAAATGACCAGCTGACTGTGAAACAAGTGTGAATCATGTTTAACACTTCTCTTCTCCTGTCATATTCCTCTCAAACTAAAGTAGACATATTACTTTAAGCTGCATCTTATTTTTACAGCATTTCTACAACTGCCATATGGCTGTTATGCTGCTCTGCTGGATTTGGAGGGTGCTTCAGCTTAGACCTGAGATGGGACCCTAAATAGAACTAGCAATCATGATGAGTCTGCCTGCAGTTTTTCTGTTTTGTTTTGAAGTCTCTGGGATTGATTGTCACCAACACACATCACTGTTACCTACTTACTACTTGTTAGAACATTCAACACTTGGAGGAACTTTCAGTGCCTGACCAGTGTGTGAAAGACTGTTTACAAAGGTATTTGAAAGTTTAAGTCAAGTCTGGAGTCAGTTAGGGGCAGGTTGTGATCATGGTTGTAAAGATCACTAAAAACTATTATTATTAGTAATATTAGTATTTTATTGGTAAAGTAAAACCTCCATGAAAGTAATAACACTGAAATATACTGAGGATTACTGAGAATTTGTGATTGTACATATGTCTATGCTCACTCACCTCCTTTAGATCCCCATCGCTCGAGAGGTGTTGCTAACTGGAAGGAATTGGCATCTCTGTAAAACTGGCCTCATCTAGGAAAAGACACAATGTACACACACAGACATAAACACAGTCACTACATAAGTTACACATGTGAAATATTATTTCTCAGTAGATACTGAGAGCTGCATTCAGTTCCCTTACTCTCACATTGTCCTCTTCATGGCCGTATCCACACATGTATAAAGGTTAGGAACAATGTGTTTCTTTTTCTTTTTCCAGCCAACAAAATGGAGTATATACATGATTCAGTTTATTCACTATACACTTGAAAATTCAATGGCAACGTAGACACAGTCGCTTTGAAGCTCTGCTCCCCTTGTGTCGAGTCCTAATTCTCCCTCATAATGTGAATCATTGTCATGTCATCTGCTGTCTGGCATGATGGAAATCACTTGAGAAATGAAGTTTGAAAGGAACCAGAGGAGTTGCTCACAGAAATTATTTGATCATTTGTATTAATACAGTTGAACCAGGAGTGACAATATGTAAATGCACATATTTAAAGGTGTGTGAGTGAGTTAGCAAATCTTTAGTGAATAGGCATGTGCTTGGAATTACTATTCTTATTGTAACTATGTAGTGATGGTAAATTGTAATAATGGAGGATGTTGGAGGATGTGTGATAAGGGTAGGCATAGTGAGCTTTGGCTTCAGCCTACACTTTTTTTGGTCAGTACAATAGTTGTTTGGATCTTCCCTGCACATATATTAAGAGCATAACTGTGCTCATCGTTAACATGGATATTGTATATATGAATGTTACAGATATACACTTGAATATACTACTTTCTTTGTCTGGTTTTTATGCTTCATTTTGTTTGTTGAATTTCTAAACAAAATAATAACTCAAATGTAGATCTTAAAATGCTCTACTGAAATAATTTTTCCCACCCAGGCTGAAATAAATACTTTGGCAGCTTTTTTAATAGTTGTTTAGAGAACTTGAGAAGCTATTGCTCACTATGTCCAAATGTATGTCCAAATTGCTACAAACCAGTCCATCAGTTAATGTAGAAAGATAAAACTGTAGTAAAAAATATACATTATTAAATATAATAATTATTTAAACAACTACAACTATAAAATTCTGCTGTCACATCGATGCATGCATAATAATAATCTCATCATACTGTAACATTTAGTACATTAGTACAGGGGATTTTCTGCATTAAATACTTAGCTTACACTATTCTGATAATACTTGAGTATTTACTGCTGTGAACCCAGAAATGACACTTGCAGTAGAGTGACTAGAAAACCAAAAAGCCAAATGCAGGTAACAACATTCTCAGTTCCACTAGATATCCCACAGCTGGAGAATACTTTTGAGCTCATTTTGTCATTATGAATTTTAACAGCTCTGTGGTTAGTTCTGTGAGTAGCTGAATTGAAATAAAACAATTAAAAAACAGCTGATATGGAAAACGTAGCGAAAGTTGTAATTATATACTGTTTAACAATTTCTTTTATCTGTTTTTATTTTATAGCTTTTCAGTAAATGGCCTCATGTTTCAAGTTTAGGCATGACATATTCATAGTCTACATACCAGTAAATAAGATTCTAAGAAAATCATAGTCCATTAAAGCAAAGCATGGTTTTAAAAGTAAACTTTTATCACAGAGAATATAGGCTCTGATAAAGTAAATAAGTCTGAGCCTGCAAAAGATACATATTTTCAATGAGTCAATTTCCAGGCAACATTGTCATCTAGTTTTCAACAACAAAAAAGGGGCTTAGGAGTAGCTCATCATATTGCTGAACCTAAATACACCTCACAGTCATCCTCAAAAATGTTTCGACCAAATATAGCTTCATCAGTCTGAGCACAATGTTAACTTTGTCACAGCCTATATTGTGCTAAACATGTGGCGTGTTCCCTGACCGATCTAATATATAAACATGTAAACTTCTTTGTGCAGTCATTTCTTTATATGGCACTGTCATATTTCTTGAATTTACCTTGGAAGAGCCAGAATGCATCACAGCCTGCCTAAAAATATGACTGGCACAGAATTAGCTTATCTCAGACTGACCAGCCGGTCACTAGTGATGACATCATCCAATCTCAAGATGATAATTTTGTTTCTATCTCCTTATCACTCTGGCCTGTAATAATAATGATGTCACATTAATACATTTTAGAAGAATTCGACAAGAATGTCATTTGGTAATTTCATGAAGCTGTGGTTATTATCTTCATTAATTTAAAAAATTATTAAAAAATAAATGTAGGATCAAATACTCAATCAAATATAGAATTGTGTATTATTGTAAAAGAAAAGAATACTCAATGCCCCACTTCAATTCACCTTTTGGTGTATGTACCAGCTTTATGGTGTATGCCAAATATCTAATTAATAACATCAGATTTAGTGAAAGAAAATGTGCACAGATGGCTAAGCCTAGTAATGAGACCCTTCTGTCTTTATAGTACATCAGTCACATGCACTAGAGTAATGTAGCTCAGTTGATAGAGTAGTTGGCTGCCAGCCTCAGGGTTAGTGGTTTGATACCTCACTTGTAAGTGCAAGTTACTGTAAACCATAATGTGACTAAACAGTGTCTGAAGATTGTTTCTGGTGCATGCTACTCCACTCCATTAAAGACTTACCTGTAGTGTATATTTTGAAATAACAAACAGACAAACTGAATTAAGTCTAATGAGGAAAATACACTAGACTGAAATATTGATTTATATAGGACTACAAATATAAAGCAACTGATTCACTCAGGTTACATTTACATGTTTTATCCCTTACACTGCTAAAGCTTGCTGCCGCAGTCACTGTAAACATCAAGTTTACATCCAGACAAACAACTGCTCCCTCTCTTTCTGGCCAAGTAATACTGAGTTAACCTGAACATATAATAGACAAATAGGGACTGAGTATGGATGTTTATGATTAATCATTATTGCCCTTTATGAAGTTCTTTTTTTTTCTTTTTTATCCATGGCTGGACAGCGAAGCATGGTCCACACATCGGTTTGACACAAGTTTTACACAGGAAGGTTATATGTCAGGAAGGATGCCTTTCCTGACATATAAACAGAGTACACTGGCTTGTACAACCTCTGTAGCTCTGTTTTTTTGGACATTTTGGGGATTCTGTGTCACATTCAGGGACACTTTGACATATGGGCAAGAGGAGTCGGGTCGCAATCCAGTGGGTTGATGAGCGACCCCCCTGCCAACTGCTGAAGGTCAGAAGATGTACTGCAATGTGCAGAAGTACAAGTGTAGTACATGGTCACACCACTATGTGGTGCCCCTTATTTTTCAATGAGATGATGTTCCTTGGGATGATTTGTTGCTGAGTGTCAGACAGAAGAGATCCCTGCTAAACATCTGGTACTACCATTAAGTACAACATCTGTTCTAATTAAGCAAGTTTCAAATATCAATATGCCCTGCAGAGCCTGTTTAACCAGTGATGATGTGTGACCAGTCCAGTCTGTCCATTATCTGTAACCCTGGAATCTGGTGCTACTGATGATCTCCACAGCTTTATTGTTAATGACGAGTGCTATGTGACTGGCTGGTTGCTCATGAAGTCAATGATGATCTCTTTGGTCGTCTTGATGTCTTCTGGGCTCCCCTCCTTTTGAGGAGGAGACTGAGTGCTGACTGGTGAAGACTTGTCTAGAGGCCACAAATTGTGATGGCCCCATCGAGTATAGAAGTTGTAGTGGTGTGGGAGCAGAGTCCATATTCTGTGAGTAGTTCTTTGCTGGGTAAGAGTGGTGCTCTCCAGTAACTTACAACAAGAGGAGGAGAACCTGCCCTGTCATTTAATGGGTTTGCTCAAGCTGGGCTCAGTACCTGGCCCATCCACTCTGGTGCCAGGTGGAGAAGAGATAGTGGCAGCATCTGCCGGACTGGAGCGCAGATTTAATGACAGCAAGGTTGCAGGAGGATCACCCATGTGGACAGAAAGCAGGATCAGACAGGGTCACAAAATGATTAGATAGACTTAGATGAGGTAGTTACCGCGTCCAGATTCTTCTTATGACCACGGACCATGACCTCAGCCCAGGGCAGCTGTTGAGTAGGAGTGGAGCAGGTAGGGGGATGTGGGCATATTGTTGTGAAACCTCAATCATGAAGTCTACACTTCAATCACATCTTGATTGTCTTCATTCTTGATTTGGTTGTGTAAAATCATAAAAACTGTCACTGCCCAAATACTTCCTGACCTAACTGTAAGTGGATAACAATGTTTCAAGTCATAACCAATCAATAGAATTACATCTGAATTTCATTGCAAGGTTTGTTAATTCAGAAATGATGTAGCCTATTGATATGTGCCACAGACATGCACTTCTGTCTGATAAATATTGAAAACATCAGAGAAATATAGTGCTGATTTGGGTTGATTATTAGCTACAATAAATCATGACACAGTAGTTTAGTTCCACAGTAACTAAACACTGTAGTTTAGTTAAAGAGCAGTTTCTGTGACACAGGGGAAACAGCCAACCATTAATCTTAATCTAGAATTTGTCAAAATCAGCAAAATATAGACTATAGCCTATGTTTTCCTAATGTGTCCTTAAAAAAAAAAATATCCTATTTATTGCCAAAAAATGACTTAAATGTATCTCTTCATCTGAAGCTCAGATATAAATCTAATTAGCACATTATCCAAAGTCCTTCCAAGATGCTGATAATTATGTTATCAGAAAAATTGTGGACATTGAAATTAGAACATAAAAAACTATATGGCAATAATGCAAAAATCATAAAACCCAGTACTGCTATTACACAGTAGACTAATACTGACAGTTTTACTCTTAGCCCAGGCCCAGCACAGCTGTTGGCAGATATGTAAAGGCAGATACACCTACACTATATAAAATGGTCTTGTAATATTTAGAAATCTTAAATAGTGAAGTACTGTTCAGTCTTTGATACAGTTCACATGGCAGCTACACTGCTGTTCATTAGCACTGAAGTGTTCGATGTAATTGTGCAATACATTGACCTTTGCTCCAGCTGAAATTGTTTCACTGCCCTATGTGTTTACAGAGTAGCAGAGATCAATCTGCTTCAGACAGTCAACAGGGGGTTTCATATTATTTGTGAGGGGGCGGGGGCTGCTGCACATTTGTAGAGTCATGTCTGCTGCAGAATTATCTCAGGGGCTTAATATGATAATCCATTAAACAATTCTACTAAAACATCAAGACAAAAAAACGGAGCAGTTGAGAAGGACTTCACTATCCTGCAGGTTATGCAAGATCCTATGTGTTTTTTTTTGCTGTGCTTCTATTTTAAGCATTTAATAAAATCTTGGCTCAGAGATAAACACAACAGTAACACACATACCAAATACTGCTGACTATAGCTGGTAGTTTCTGGTCCCCAT